>JACM01018126.1:0-33590 GCA_000787095.1 Periophthalmodon schlosseri | reverse complement strand
GTTTCCAAACCATTTCAGCAAAACAATCAACTTTAGTCGCTCTTTGATGGCCCCCTTTAACTAAACAGGACAACAAATGCAGGCCTGCTGGAATTAGGGTGAATGTGTAGAGGGCGAATCCTGATTTCCCCCTTGTTTTATGAAGCATTACGTTTTGAAATGTTATCAGCTTTTGTTTATAGTGTCAGTTTGTTTACGTTACATTTATAAATCTAGCTGGAAATGAATAAATGAATTAATACCATCCCCTCCAAGCCTCGGTACGTTGAAAAGGGTTTTGTCAGAAAGTGCAACAAGCCAAACAAACTCTAAGCACGACCAGATAATGAATTTTAAGTCGGACTAAGAAACGGGATGAAACTTGGATGAAATTAAAGGGGCGCTGTGTAGCTTTCTGGATGGATGGTCTACCGCTTGCTTGTCTCCATGGCGATGTTGTTGCTTGGCCTAGAATGTTCCACAGTACGGCATGAGGCAAGTTGTGAGTCAGATCCGAAAAGCGGTGACCCCACCCACAGTGAGAATGCACGTATAATTGACAAAAAAATGGAAAAAAAATAAGTTTAATACCATGCTGTTGAACATTCAAAACTGAAAATAACATCTCTGTGGCGACAAACGTGCGGATATCACTGACCCCCGTCGGAAAAGTTACGCAGTGAACCTTTACTTAAGCCGCGTCACATCCTTGCACTCGTAAGTCAACGCTGATCAAACTGAACTGGATGAACTAGAATGTATCGCATTTATTTTTGATTTGAAAAAGATTCAACACAAAAAAAGCCCACCTGTTTTCTGTTGCAGAGTAGATGGGGGTAAAACCAAAAACAGGACATTCCACATGGACACAAAAAGCGCCTATGTAAACAGAGGGATAAATGACTTGACCCCTGGCTCTGTGCTAAAGGGATGTGGACGGCCTTCTTAGGCTGGTTACATAAGCACCGTTACTGGACACCGCCGCCATTCTCCGCCGCCGCGCTCTCCTCTGCGAACAAAGTCATCTGCCACTTGTGATTTTGACGGACAATGTAAAGTACTTTAAGTTATAGGTGTAAAAAAAAAACGATTGGCTGTTTAGATAAATGGACTGTTGACCACGATAATAGATGCACCAATATGAATAAAAAGCATAAACATATCTTATTTAAAGGGCCAATATGAAACTTTCTGGAGGTCACAAATCACCTGTACGTTTCCATGGAAATACAAAGTTAAAACCATACTTCGGAACATTCTCCATGGAGATATTACCTTTTAGATGATAGCCAAATGTACAACATTTCCATGGAAACAAGTGGGAAGAAGCCCTCCTGCAGGCCAAGTCAGTGGCAGGTTTGTGGAGATGCGAGCCCTCAGACTAATTAGGAATTAGGCAACTTTTTCAGTGCAATAAACACAACCACAATGAAAAGACATGCTTTTATTATTGTCAATTTCTACAAAAAAAAGTTACATATTGTGGCTTTAAGTGCGTAAATACTACGAAAATAAGATTTCTTAAATGTTACTTTTTATTTCACATGGCAAAAGAAAAGATATTTACTTAATTTACTTAAATAATCTGAAAGTCAGAGGCTGGTCCATATTGTAGGTAGGACAATGGTGGATAATCTATAGTGGAACAATAAATACATTATTTTAAAACGGTCATAAAGTCATAAAATTGTAATCTATCTCCCATCTGCGACACCCCACACTTTTCAGATCACTCCATGATAGCGCTCTTTGTCACTATAATCACTGCCGTTTTGCCTTCCTGCTAATTTCTGCTTTGACATCAATCAGAGGGAAGAAGATGAGAGAGTGAACGCACCCAGCAGGGCACCCATAGAGGGCCACACAAGACTGGAGGTTTAAAAGGAGCTAAAAAAGACACACAAACAGACTTTGATATCCAAATATGTCCAGGCGAAACACAAACATTCGCTCGCGCACGCGGCAAACGATGCGCGCTGCAGCCGCTGGGGATTTACTGTAGCTGTTCGCAGACTGATGGTAAACCTTACTATACATGGACAGAGACAAAGGGACGCGCGGCGATGAGAAATGAGCGCGCGTAAAAGTGGAATTTCATCCGGGAATGGGACTGGAGTAACACGACGTCGTTATAGGTCTAACTATTCAAACGGACTTGATCAGGCGATGTCCAGTGGTCAGTTTTGGCGCACGGTTTTGTAAAAAGTAGAGAGGAAACTACATATAGCCAACCCCATCTTACCAAGTCTATACTCTGCCCTGTTACCGCCAAATTGCACAGTTTTCTTTAAGCCTTAATAATTGTGCTCTGCTAATTAATGCGATTACGTTTTTGCTTGTGAATGAGGGCATTTGGGGTCTCTATAAAACAGGTGCCCAGAATATATATAGCCTGATCTGATTTCAATTATCTCCTCCTCACATGCGTCAGTTCAACTTCTCTGGGTTGAAGCACCGCTCCGTTAAACATCTTGCCCAAAGTTTACATTTTGCGCACCCGACACAGGCTGTTAGTTAAGAATATCCCTAAAGCACGTGGTCTAATTCATGACAGTTAAGTTTGAAGAGAGTAAGCAACATGTGTTAACGCTGGCAAGTAGTTTCTTTACCCCGAACTCCACCTGTTTGTTAATACTTTCTAAAGCAGATAGATAAATAAAATCACTTTAACAACCAACGTTATTATACATTTTCATAAACTTACCTTGTGGGCGACATTTTTATGCCTGGTAGGGAAGCCGGTCCCGAAGCTCGCCACAAATATTGACCACACCAGTAGCAGCATCTGAAATCTGCTGGCGACCTCCTGACGCACCATCTTCTCCAGGCGATAACTTCACAATTATTTCACTTCAGGATCTTTTTTTAAAAAAATGACAAACTACAATAAACACGTTCTTTGCTTTCTTTGCCAAGTCACGTTGAGCACAGTTGAACCCGGAGTTGATTGATGCGTTGCACTTCATGAAGATGCGCGCGAGCGTCTGAGGGATTCCCGCCGGGTGCTCCCCATATTAGGCACCGATCTCTTGCGCGTAAAGTGTATGGTAAGCAAACTCCGAGCTCCTCAACCCATAAAAACAAACTTTGCACGCGCCTTAAGTACCAGAAATGCGCCCAACAAACAAACGCGCGACGCTCGCTCAATCTCCCAGTCCGCTCCGGCGCTCGTTTAATCAGCTACGTTAAACGGTGAGTCATTCCCTCGTGGGTGGATGTTTTCTTCCAATACATTGACATCTGGATGCCGTGGTAGACTTTTTTGGTATCTGTTTGATGGGTTAATCCATTATCCTTCTGAAGTTCATGCACAGTTTGGAGTAAGTACGTGCGTCTGCTTGCCTGCCTCTCCGCTTTGTGACGCCCAGCCAAACTGTTTCGGTAAACGTGCCTTTTTACGCACGCATTCTGAGAGGTTCATACTGAAGGAGCGGTGGGTGGGATGCTCATTGCTCGCAGCTGTGGAAAGGAGGGATGTATTGGGTCACTGGGGTTTTACTAGGTTTAGATTATATATAGTCCGTGGAGGATGCAAAGTGGTAGAAAGAAGTTTTATGACGAAATGCGTAATGGTGACTGTGCGCGGTGCCAAATAAAACGTGTACAAGTGCGTGGTAGAAATAACGTTTTTAATACAGGACCGTTTCCAACATCATGGCTTAAAGTTTTCAGTGTCTACTAATGCAACTTAAAGAGCAAAAGAAAGCAACTGGTTAAGCTTAAAGTGACAAAGTTTCAGTAATTTGTAATGGAACTTCCGGTTTTCAATAACATTTTTGAATGACAGATGAACAAGGGGGCATGTATAAAATGTGAGCAAAGTTAATTTCCGTATATATATATGTGTAAAAAATGAATGATTCAAAAATAATATAATATAAAGAACTAAACATAACAAGCAGTGCTAAAACGTAACATCAGGATCTACTTAAACTAATGCACATTGATAAAGGAATGGTCATATATAGAGCCAGGTGTTTGACGACCCAGGCCTCTATTTCACATCTGGAAATGTCAAAATCAAAATACACCCAAAACCCAGAGTTTAACAGGTGGAGGGAAATTTGAGTGCCAGTATTTACACACAATGTCAGACAAACAGCATCTTAACAATAATAATAAAAAAAACAGTGGAATGCCAGTTTTATATATTCAAAAATCAGTTACTACGTCATCTGCGCATGTACAGTTCAACAGAGGTGGAAGTTCTTCTACATCACAAACATCGAAAGAGTCAGTAGCATGTGGAATATTAAGTACTTGGAGGTATTTGTAACCGTGCAGCAAAACTACCCATCAAACCAAGGCCCTATGGTTGCGAGGCCGTAAGGTAAAACAGATATTTTCACCTTTACCGATGAGTAGAGTGCACTTCATGACCTTCACATTTAACAGTAGTTAACAGTAGTGTTGCTGTGTGGCTCAGTGGTAGAGCCGCAGCACATATGCGTAGCAGCCACGATTCCGGACCTAAGACGGTTTGCAGTGTATCTCTTCCCACTTTCTCCATTTCGTACATACTGTGCGTGTGAAAAGCTCAAGTAAAAAACATGACAGAACTATAATCGGAAAGGTCTGCAGCAGAACTATCTATATTCCACCTCTGCTTTACAATGCTCGTCAGTAGTTTATGCACTGAATTAAGACGTATAACATACAACGGGACACTTCAGCTGCCTCTTACAGAACAGTTCAATGTCTGGCAAAAGATGTTATCAAGACTTCAATAAATAAAATAAAACTATGGTCCGTACATCAGATAGTGCCATCGTCATGCATACAGACATTACATTACATTACATTACATTACAGCGCGTCATGGCAACGCTCGTTCACAAACAATGCACTTTAGTGAGAAAACAAATCACACATGTAGCTCATTAGCTTAAAGAAATGTTACAGACGCTGGGCTCAAGTTTATGTTGACTGCAGGTGTAAACAGTAAATAAGGCCGATTTCATTTTTTTTTTATAGAAAACTAGCAGTAAAAAATATTCCTTAGCCTTGCTCCCCAGGATCCTTTCCCTGTTAACGATATTCCTTTAGAACATCTGCTTTGCATTTTAACAGTAAGGTATAAAATAGAGCTATGCATTTACATCCTTTGGCTAGAGGATTAACCAAGTATTGACATTTTTCTGTTCAAGTAAAAGTGTTTAGGAAAAAGCATTGGATAAATACAGTGTGCTCAAGTTACTTCTGTGGTAGATCTCTTTCGAGGTTAGGGATGCTGTCCTCAGGTAGAATTACCACCAACAGCAATAAATAATATGTACATACGCTGCCTTCTCCTCGTGTGCACCAAAATATCTCACTGATTAGACTTTTGACTAGTGTTACTGTATACATACTTACATATTTATTCTATGAAGCCAAGGCAATAATTACTTTCATTTTTAAATATAGAAAAATATTCTTATTGCACATTTTACGTCATACATTAGATGTGCACACTCTGGAGCGATGCATTCGTAGACAGCTGTGACAAACCGCGAGCAGACATATTGTAGGAACACGCAAGACAAATGGAAAGATCTATTTGTTCTCCTTTTCGGATCAGTGCGGGACGATGGCGACTTTGGTTATTCGACGGGGGGCCGGGTGGGGCGCTCGGAGCGGAGACGGGGGCGCCGCGAGGGAGGGAGGGGTCAGTCTCGTGTTCAGTAGAAGGATTCGGGAGGAGGCACGGTGAGCGGAGAGACACGCGGAGGCTCAGTCCTGCAGCAGGCTCTCCTCGGACGACCAGCTCAGGGAGGGGAGGGGCTGCTCGCGCCGGGAGTACTTCAGCTGCAGCAGGTCGCCCACTTCGCTGATGGCTGCCAGTGCCTGCAAAACAAATACGGTTTCGGTTAAGAATTTGTCTATAGTTGAGCAATGCGACAGGAAGCAAAAAACAAAACGTACGATTTCTGATTTCGTTCAAATATTAGGGCGCTTGCGTTGCGTGTGAAATCGCAGTGCGGCCAGTTCACCGTGGAGAACCATGATGAAGAAAAGGAGCAGCCAAATTAGTTGAAAAACGTTTTTTATGATGTTTGTGTGACTGCCCGTCTGTTTTAAAAGGCACACTGTGTAACTTTACACGCGATCCTCCTGAAGATGGAGATTGCTTTGTGTAGAATGTTCCACAGTATGGCATTAAACTCATCCATCTTCGTGGTGACAAGCAGGCGCCACCGGGCCAAGTTACAGGTCAGAACTGTGGAGAGGTGACCTCGCTCACAGTAGAAATACAGTAAAACACCTATAATGAAATATGCACTGCGTAGATGACCCACCGCCAGAAAAGTTATAAAGTGTGCCATAAAAGTCCGATATTATTACCAAATCGACTCTTGTGAGCTTTGAGTCATGTTATAATGCTGTTACCTCCTCAAAAACATGCTGTGTTCCACCTTATGATGTCACGAAGCGGCCGTTTTCAAGTTAACAGCTACTTTTTACCTTTAGTTCAGTAGAGATTGGCAATTCCAGGGCTGAAATGATCTACATGATTCTAGTGAAGGTGTGTGGAGTTTAAAAACACAGTGGAGCACTTCCTGTATTACCACGTGACATCACAAGGTGGCACAGAGTGTTTTCCGTTTGAGAGAAGAACTCAGCCTGAATACGCAGGATGTGTGTGCTAAACATGTGTGAATGAAACAAAACACAACTGAGGAAGCAACATTATAACATAGATCAGAAAATAGTATAATACTGGCCCTTTAAGAAATTTACAATTAAAAGGGCACTTTAACATAATGAGAAAATGCACCACAACTGACGATGCCTGTGATTTGGATGCAAAAACAATGCCCACTTAAGAAAAATTAAACAGAAAATAGGCAACTCCACGAATTACCTGCTGACGTAACAGGTTGTTCCATTTCCCAGTTAAAATGAAAGCTGACTGCCCACATAAAAGCGAGAGTCAACAACACATAAAAACACGTATATGAGAAAAAGCCAACTGGAGCGAGCAGATCATAACTTATATATCCAATAATAAACGAGGTGATGAGCCTAAATCACACCTGAATCAGCAGGTTTTGACAAGTCATAGCCTCGTAATAACCACTGACTGTAGCCAAGGTGAACAGGCGTCTCCCACGGTCACCACAAACTCCTTCAGTCTTTCCACAGGAGACCGTATCAGAGCTGCTACACCGCTGGGCACCTGGAAACAATTTACCTTCCCCTGGCTCTGCGTTTTTTTTTTTTTTTTTTAAATCTCTCTGAATTATCTGGACCAGGCCTCCCCTAAGACGGAAAAAGCGGCGGCTGGGAGCGTTCTACAAAGGCGGCTGATGGCCTTTAAATGGCCTATTACAAATGGTGTTGACACGCTCCTCAGGAAGATGAATGAAGAGGATTTGGAGAGACGCAGCAAGTCAAATAAAAGTCCCAAGTCTGAGCTGTGCAGTAATTCCTATGGACAGGTCGGCCTTATAAGATCTTTGGGGAATAAGAGGACGAACTGGGAACTGTTACCGCCCACACTTTTATGCTAAATGTGCACTTGTTTAAAAAGGTGGCCTATCTAACGTTTCATTTTGATTTAAAGGTGCCCTGTGTCACTTTTCTGGTAGAGGGTTGGCCACCTGCTTGTTTCCATGGAGATGTTATTGCTTTACCTGGAATGTTCCACCGTATGCCATTAAAGTTATACATCTTGCATTTGTCCAACTGCAGGTGATTTTATAGCTCAAAATCCCTTAAAAAACAGACGCATTCTTGCAGTGAGCAGAGATGCTTCTCCATAGATCTGACCTTTAACTTGACCTGGCGGTGCCTTGCGCTTGTCTCCATGGAGATAGACAAGTTTAATACCATGCGGTGGAAACTTCTACGCAAAGCAATAACATCTCCATGAAGACAAGTTGGTGGCGCAAGTGCCGTCAGTGTGATGAAACATCTTTGGCATGTGATTCCATGTTTATACTGTCCAGATAAGGATTAAAGAAAGAACGAACTGCTGTAGCCTGCTATATAGTTAGAATCTACGACACCCGTGGATCATTATGGTATCATGAGCACATTTTAAATCGCAATATTCATCTAAAACAACATAATAAAAGACACAAGTCCGCTGACTTCTGTGTTATAAAACTGAGGTGCCCAATGGGAGCTGACGTCGCAGTAAACCTCATCACAACAAAAAGTCGGCAGCTCTGATGGACAGCTGCAGATCATGCCAGCAAATAGTGTATTTTTTTCCATTTGTAACAAAAGGACTACGCGATGCTGCAGAATCCTACGTGCATCACAGATTAATTAAATAAAATTGGAGAACGTAGTAAGTTGAGAGCTTTGGGCGTGTGCCGATGGTGGTGAAAACGGGGACTAATCGGCAATGTGGCGTCTTGAAATAAGACTGCTCAAACACGCACAAATCACTCCAAAAACAACTTCGAGAGAGTAAATGAGAAGGGGAAACAACTATAACGTGGTTAAAAGCTCCGAAACGTCGATTTTGTAGGTCTGCTTTAAGGATTAACAAAATATTCACAGATTATTTCAACAAGTCACTATTAGCGCTATTGTTTTTAGCGCCAATGCAAATGGCTTAACTCCTCAGTGCACCACTAGGGGGCACAAGCCTGCGTCTTAGCAATATGGCGAGTGTTTGAGGTATTTTCCACACACGCACGCGCACGCACACACACGCACACACGCACACACGCACACGCCCACACACACACACACACACACTATTCAAGTAGCACTAGAGGAAATACCAAGTCTGAGGTGTCGAATGTTGTTTCAAATGCCTGTGTAATGCATAATACATGTGCTCTCATTTGGAAAAAGGTGAGTCAGACTGTCTACTGTTGTGGCCAGCGCCGGGCTCGTGACTAACCGTGTCGAGCATTTCTCTGGTGTGAGCGGCCGAGATACAGAAACGTGCTCTGGACTCGATGATGGGTGTGGCCGGGAACCCCACCACCACTGTGCCGATGTTCCTCTTCACCATCTCCCGCCCGAAAGCCCTGCGAGACAGAGGCGTTTTAGACATTGATACCTTTCGGATCATTTCGTTAGCACACGTTGAGGGGAGGCGGGTTGAGCTAACTGGAGGCACTGCTCTGTTTGAAGCTCTGTTACTCAAGTTGGACTTTATTCTGAGCTTTGTCTGGCCATAAAGAACCGACTTGAGCTGATTTGTGCTGTTAAACAAGTCCCTCTCAAATAAGATTACGGTCACAAGCTAGCATTAGCCAACTGTTTTCAGCTAGTCCCCCTTTTGTTAAAAATCAGGAGCTGGTAATTAATATGAGCGTTCATGGTCCCGTTTAGGCGTTTGATTTTCATGTTTTAATCCATTTTGTATTTTTCAGATAATCTAAAAACGTATTTGGCAGTGTTTGCTAAAGTATCATAGTAAGTCAACTGCTGAAAAATCCTCCATAGACATACATGCAGCCTCCCCGTGTGATGCCACGTAAAAGGGCAAAATACACCGAAATGATATTGCCGTAAAGTTAAATGTGGGAAAAAATGACTTACCCGATTTTGGCCGGCATGTAAAGCATGAGGGGCACCACGGGAGAGTCGTTGTTGCCGTAGATAATGAAGCCCATGTCACGCAGTCTTTGGCGGAAATAGGTGGTGTTTTCTGATAGCTGCCTCAGACGGTCTGCACCTGAGGGAAGATAATATTAATGAGTCGTTAGTACAGGCAAAAATCAAATCTAATCGTTTTGCACGTGATTGAAAAAGGCGACTGTGCCAAACAGAAACATGTCAGTGGTCAGAGAAAATTAGCAAGTGCCAAAATTTAGCTACGGTTGTTAAAAGAGATTAGTTCCGCCAATGTGGACGGCCTAGTCCTTGTGCACTGTCGTTTGCGTACTTAAAGTTACACTGCGCAACTTTTCTGGTGGACCTGCTCGTCTCCATGGAGATGTTATTTCTTTGCCTAGAATGAGCCAAAGTAAAATAAACTTACCTACATGGAGATAAGCAAGTGCTAGGCCGAAGTACAAGTCAGATCTGCTGGGATGCGTGCCGTGCCATATTGTGAACACTCCGGGCAAAGAAATAACATCTCCATGGAGACAAGCAGGTATACCTCCCACCAGTAAAGTTACGCAGTGCTCCTTTAATAAGATAGCAATATAAAATCTATATTGAGAATGACATAATGTGGAGATATAGTTGGTCAACACCGGTAATAAGTGCCATTTAGCGTGGAAACAAACAGGGAATCTATCTTGAAACTTAAGCGTTCCAACAGTCCATTACAATGCAGTCAAACAGGTCTTAAAGAGGGAAAAGTGACTGAATAATCAAATGGTATGCAAAGCGTGAGGGGATGAAGCGCTCGTTAATCCTGTGACAGACATCTGCTGAATGAGATTTCCATTCCAGCTGAAAAACTGCGTCTTCAGCCTTGATCTGGCCAGAAATAGTATGAAAAATAAAATATAAAACTTGTCTGTGGAAAGACCGAGACGGCGTTATACCCCCACTGATGGCTCCTGCCTTTGAAGTTGATTCTTTAGGTTTGTTTTTAAGGTCGAGGGGTCAAATTAAACAAGCATCAGTCCTCACGCGTCAGAGAGATACTGGGTGCACTTGAATCCACTCAGAGATCACAGCGTCTAAACACAACAAACAGCCATATGTCCCTGAAGGCAGCACCGACAACAGCATCTGCAGGGCTGGAGCGCAACGAAACCGCAACAGAATTAAGACAGTGCACAGTCTACTCAACTATTACCACACTTTTTCAGTTGGTTTGTTCATTGCTTTTGGTAAACACTTTTAATTTTAAAGTTAACAGCTAACATTGCCCCAACAACAACAGATTACATAGGACAACGTCAATTTTTTAGAAGCAATTTGCAGTTTAACAGTTGGTAATGATCAGAAGTAGTAGAGTAAATGGTCACGGTGGTCACATTTTTATATAGAGCTTTTCCACCTTCAAGGCACTCGAAACACTTTACAGTAGCCAAAAAGTTTACTACAGAAATATTACTCAAGTACAAAGTAGTGGTCCAAGAAATTACTCAGTTAAGAGAAGAAAGTATTTGGGAAACAACTTCTAAACTACTAGTAAGAATAATTGTAAGTAACATCTGAAAAAAATTGAAGTTGTAATTGGAAGGGCAAAACCTTTTCAAAACACAGCCCACACACATGATAAAAAAAACTAAATTATATATGAAGGAGAGAGGCAAGAAACACAAATGATTCCATATTGTCAATGTCAACAAGAGTCACCAAAAAATGTACTTAAGAGAGTACATTAGTAAGAGTAGAAGTATAAGGCTATAAAACTACTCTGAGAAGTGCAGTTGTGTCAAAAGGTTACCCTGGTCACAAATATTAACACCAAAACAACAACAACAAAGCCTTTCAACCGCTAAAATAAAACAGACAAACACGTCTGAAAAGGCTGAGTGATGTAACCTCAAAGAGCCAGTGTCCATTTTGACAGAGACCAATTCCAGAAACACAATTCAACCGTCACTTTGTCCGAGCGTCAGCGTTCTGCGTCTTCAAAGACTTCAAACCATGACAGCTCTGCAACCAATCAAGACGCCATTGTTTCCACCAGGAATTCTTGTCAAGCTGGAATATTTTCGGAGGGGCCAGTCTGTGTGCGGCCCTGACTGACACTGGTGACGTTATAGAAACTCACTCACGTTTGAATCAAACTTCTTAAAGGTGCACTGTGTAACATTTCTAGTCAAGGGTCTATCACTTGTTACGAAACATGGAGATGCACGGTTTTGTCTGGAATGTTACACAGTAGGGCATTACACCATAGACCGTATAAAGAAGTGGACTAAGTGAGTGTGACGTCACCCACAGCGTTCGGCTCCAGTCAAATGAAGCTCAGTGGAATTCCGACCGCGAGTATCATAGCAACCAAAGAGCCAATCCAGAGAGAGGCTGATGAAGGTAACGCCCTTTCCCGCCCGCACCGCAGGTTTAGCACGGAGCAGGCGCTTGGCAACGCTGTCAATCAAACCTGTTGCTAGCGGGACTGTCCACAGGGAAAGAAGGCGCCTGATTCGCCTGTTATTAATTTTCATATCTTGATTTACGGACATAATAGTGAAATAAAAACACCGGGATCATGTAGCGCAGGTTAATATGAACATTTTAAGACCAAAATGACGAGGCTCACTGCAGCCGGAAGCGCGCCCATGATCACTTCCTATTTGGGATGTGGCGGCTAGCGGGTTAGCTACGTCCATTCATATGTACAGTCTATGCATTACACTTAATATTTCAAATGACAGTGCACATTTAACAGCAAAATCATGAGATAAATTAGAAAACCACTTTTGAGTTTAATCCATTTTTAGCAGTTTGTTGGTCTAGATTTTAGACTGAATGTATTTTGGGGTGTTTTTAATTAATTCAGTGTAAACTATCTGCCCATAAGTACTTTTATTTGCACTCAGGTTTAGGTTAAGGTATTTATTTGACTTATTAAAACGTTCTAACACCACGGATAGTTCCTAAAATTAACACAAGAAATGTCAAGTACCCATTTTTGTTCTATCAATTTAAATGACTTTGTAAATAATGTTTTTCTTCCTCAGAAAAAAAAAACTTAACTGTGTGCAGATATGTATTCTATAAATTACATATAGTTTTGGAATAAGGCCGGGTTTCATTTTTTGTATTAAAAAAAACCCAAAAAACACTAAACTGTCCCACGCTCCAAATATAACACTTTTCCTCAAAAAATTCTACCGTGAGTCACTTGTGTCAGAGACAGTTAATAAATATTAAATTCTGAATTCAGGCCATTTGATTTATGACATTTGCAGTGTATGACGGGAAGTTAATTTGATCTCACATCTGTGTTTTAAATGTATTCATCAAGCCCCATAAAGACATCAGAAGGTGCCGTTCTTTTAAAACATCTTTTAAAAGCAAATATCTGGCCACTTTTACAAAGTCAAGGAAACTTTGATCTCCTCTGATTTATGCAGTACAATTATTGTCAGCAGATAAATCATAGTAATGCATTTGTAGTCCAGGAGGAAAGGTCATTAGCTTGGATATCGGTCCAAGAATTTAAAGTGGAGTAGCACAATCTTTATGCCCTGGTTAATCATTCCCAGTAGAGCCTTGATACAGCTTTTATCACTACAGTAGTAATGGCCAAAGAAAACAAACACCACGAAAGGCAAAGTACAAGAGAAAGTTGAGACACGGTTCAAAGAGATAGGCAAGGTGACACAGCAACAGCAGACAGGTGGAATCATAGCACCATCTAGTGGCAATGTCAGGAACTACAAGCACTCTACACTGAATAATCTTGCCTGTTTAGAAGTGGGGAAACATACAAGATAGAAATGGTTTTGAAGGCAGGTAAATTAGGAATTTTGTGTGTATAATGTCAAACATGTAAACTGTAAAAAGCTGAAAAAAGGGTTGATAAGTTATTCATAAATAAAGCAAAAATGTGCAGTGTAATCTAGTGTAAACAAGGGTTTAAGGAGATATTTCTGCACTTTTAGGTTTGCTTTTGAACAATATCTGAACTTCAAAACATTTCTTGGTATGTTTTCGCATAGAAGAGTTGCAAAAATATGATTATTGTTATTGGAAGAATCCGAGAAAGTATTCATTTTATTTATTTATTTTTTTAATAGACTTAAGTGCGTATTTGTTTCATTTGTTTTTTTGTTTGTATTTATTCTGTATTTTGAACAGGGTGCCCATGAAAAAGAGTCTAAGTGCTCTCAGTGGGTTTCCCTGTATAAATAAAGACAAATAAAGATAAATAAAAATAAATTTGATATAGTAATTTTTGTACAATACAATACAATACACATGCTCTGCTTCCTAAAAGTTATGCTGCTGATCCCGCCGATCTAAAGTCGATGATGGAAAAAAGGTAGACTCTTGCATTACTTACCGAGCTGTGTCCCATCCTCTCCCATGATGATCCTCATAGAGGTAATGATCTGCTGAGCCACAGGGGGCGACATAGAGGTGGCGTACAGCGCACTGTGGGACTGTATCCTCAAGTAGTCGATAAGCTCCTATCAGAAAAAAAAAATGCACATTAGAATTAGATACATCACAGTTTTTGGTCACTTTTAATAATAAAAATCAAATTAATTTCTCCCTCTTTGATTCATTCTTTTTTCCCTGAACTACTATTACAACTTAATCTTTGATATTGATTTGTAACAAGATGAAGTAATTTTATTAGCACAAAACTTAAATATAAATTCTCCTCTTGATGCAATATGGCGTAATAACCACACTCCACTTTTGTGTTACATAGAAATAACCAAATCAATTGTGTGATTCTATAAAGAGCAACGTGACAAACCTTTTTGCCTCCGATGTATCCTCCAGCTGCCCCAAAGCTCTTGGTAAACGTTCCCATCATGATGTCCACGTCTTTGGGGTCCAAGCCGAAGTAGTCCACCACCCCCCGGCCGCGTGGTCCCAGGGCTCCGATGCTGTGAGCCTCGTCCAGGTACAGGTAAGCCTTGTAACGCTTCTTCAGAGCGATGATCTCAGGCAGGCGCACGATGGACCCCTCCATACTGCAAGACGAACACAACCGATACTGATTAGGAGACTAAGAGAGGACGATATTGACAAAATTATACATCTAAAAGTTAAAAGTTTAACGCTATTTCAGAAAATCTCCATATTCTAGATCATAATAGGTCAGAATGCAAACACAGGCCTATACATCATATATACTTCTCCACACTTTTCTGAGCTCTATGGTATAAAATGTATTTCAGTGTACGGTAAAAAGAAAATAATCCTACCAAAACCTGCTTTGGGAGACTTTAAATCCAACCCTTTTTGTATTAAGTTGGACTAAAGCGTTGTTTCTAATGATCTATCTATCTATATTTTTTCCTGGCAACAGAAAGAATTGAATGGACCGTTTACAGTTAACTTTGCTACATACATTTCTAGAAATTTTACTGATTTACTTATCGCACGCCCCTATTTGCACAGTGCTTTGGGGAAACATACATCGCCGTATTGACTCTCTACTTAACCTTTAAGTGAAGGTGATTTTCTGTGAGTGTAAGCACGGTCTGTTCTGGCAGATAAATCAACGCCTTCACAAATCCCAGAGGAAAAGACGCTCTATTAAGAATGCATTAGAGAGCGGCATTGATTATGTCTGACACCTTCAGTGGGAGACTTATTGATCGGCTGCAGGTGGCTACAATAGAGAACCTGAGGAATACATTAAGAAGTATTGGGAAAAGGACATTCTTTTATACTGTAATTCGTGTCGAGTCAGCGCTTGTCTTGAAAAGCTATTTTGTGCGTCGCTTCTTGGAAAAATCTATTGCCAAGTGTCTCGCGAACGCCATTAATAAAGCATTAGCAGCGCTCGCAGAAATTTACCAAATATAACACATTTTTAGAGTTGACAAACACGCTTAATACGGTAATGTAAGAGATCTTAATGTTGAAAAGATTTTAAAGGTTCACTATGTAACTTTTCTGGTGGAGCGTCTGCCGCTTGCTTGTCTCCATGGAGATGTTAAAGCTTTGCCGTGACATTAAACTTATCCATCTTGAATTGAGTTTTACTACAGCTGTTTTATATTGCTCAAAAATGCGTTATTTCAGTAGGTCGACTCCTATCCAACATGCTCAGATCTGACTCGTCACTTGGCCTGGCGGCGTCCCCTGCTCGTCGCCATGGAGATAGAAATTTTAACGCTATACGGCAGAGCGTTCCGGGCAAAGCAACGACATCTCCACGGAGACGAGCACTGGAAAAGTTACACTGAACTTTTAAAATCTTTTAAACAACTGCATCGTTAAGCACAGGTTCAGGTTTCAAGTCAACAAACCTTCAAACCATTAGCTCAGCATCGAAAATTAGCTAAGCATTGACTTTCTATCATTGCTGAAATACGGCTTCTGTAAAGCTATAAAAGTACCTCACAGTTTTACTACTAATGACTGTGACCCTGGATTAAATAAAAGTGTTCATGTGTAGCGAGCCTTTAGTAGCAGAGCGTGGGCGCGGGAAATCGATACCCTCACGCCAGATGCTAAATGCGCTAACAGCTTTATTACGACATTAGCCTCAACAGTGGAGTGGGAGAATCAGTTTAATACCAGGGAGCGTCTGAGCGCGCGACGCAGGTTATGGGGCGTACCTGTAAATACCCTCCACCACGATGAGGATTTTCTTCCAGGGTCGGTGCGTTCTCGGCTGCCCGTGAACAATCGCGTCCCTCAGCAGCTTCTCCAGGCTCTGCATATCTGCCAAACGTGAGACCAAAGAAAGGATCATGTTACAAAGGCGTATTTATCTTCTTAGAACGGTCATCTGAGGATCTCCCAAGTATAATGGGAGTTTTAAGCGTGTATATTTCATGGTTTCATGTAGGGCTGCACGATCAGGCCTGTCACGATAGCACAGTTTGAAGTGCGATATATTGCTGAAGTAAATATAGACGATAATATGATGATGATGATAATGTTGAACCCAAACCCTAAAGCAGAATCATCCACAAAAACTATTCTAAATGGACAATACTGATAAAATATATGAGTTGCAATAAATAAATAACAGAATGCAACACTTAAGTAGTTAGTTTGTGTCTATAATGAGTCGTAAAAGTTCATAATTCAAACTTCTACAGTTCAAATCTCATCGCATAACCAAATGTCTCATCGCAGAACAGAAAAATAACCAAATGCCCCCCTTAGTACAAAGACAAAGTACACATAATAAATATTAACCCCCAAAATGATTGTTCCATCTGTCATGTATTGAATGATAAGTGGATATAGTAGTTATCATGACAGGTTTATGTATAATATGAGAAAAAGATGTGATATTCGATAACTATGTTTAGTATTGCGGTAACTGTGTTTAGTAGCTGTGTTTAGTATCGAAATAACTTAATAAAGCCTACTTTTTGGCACAATATGTCAGTTAAATTAAAACAAAAAATGTGTATGCCTTCATGTATTGGTCAAAGTGTGTCAAATAAAAACTTCACAGAGACTAAACCAAAACCAACCCAAGTAAGGAAAATGTTTTGTGCATTTTACCTTCAAAAAACAATACATTTGTGTGAAATTGAGAACTTTGTGTTGTTGCGATACACCTATTTTCTTGCGATATCAATATTTGTGTGCATCCTTTGTGCATCCTTAGTTTCACGACACAGAATTTTGTTCCTGGTTCCTTGTCCGTATCTGCCTGACAATACTGAAACAGGAGTGTCTGTTGTTAAACTAATAAACCGCTCCCTCGGCTGTGTGGCCCAAGAAAACAAATAGAGACAATTGGTTTTGAGTGAGACGGCTCGCCACAGTGTCCTCACATTGAACTGAATACCTAAGCAGAAGAGGGTAAATAAGATTAAAGCAATTACAGGGTCATTGTGTGAGTCATTATGTAATATATATTCATCGCTTTGTGGTTTCCTAGAGCCCTTTTCTCTTAATTGGCTATTTTAATCCTATAATTATAATGGGTTGATTTTAATTAGTAGAGAACCTCTGACTTGAAAGCCAGCATTCCAATTACGGAAGTGCAAACTGCTTATGACACTTATTCCTGGTTGCCTCCAGTGTCTGTTTCCTGATGCATGGATATGATGCAAATGTGTGGCCAATGAACGTGACACGGGGCATTTCAAAATTTAAGCCGCAACTTTTTTCCCACGCTTTAAACCCTGCGGCTTATACAACGGTGCGGCTAATTTATAGATTTTTACTGGCTAACGGCCACCGGGGGGCACTCTCTACCTGTAAATGCAAAAGTGAGACAGACGTGGGGAAAGATTATGCGCTGCAGAATACACTAGTTTTGATTTTGAACTGTCATTTTGCGCATCATGCTCACACCCTCATCAGGGAAAACACACGAAGAAATGCAGATGATGCAGCTTTTAAGTTAAAGGCAACGGATCTGGCATCAAAGAAGGAAATAGACCCAATGCACGTAAGGAATCGATGGTAGTCAATGTAAAAAGGTGACAAAAGCTTTCAGAGGAAATAAAAGCAGATGGCCCGTGTCGGTGCAGTTTTATTTTCTAAACATGCAGGTCTGTTCATCCCGTGTTACTGTTGTGTTGGTGCTATGTTGATGCCGCGTTGATGCTGTTTTATTTCCTAAACATGAAGACATGTTAATCCCGTGTTGATTGGTGTGTTGATGGCGTGCTGATGGCGTGCTGATGGCGTGCTGATGGCGTGCTGATGGCGTGCTGGTGGCGTGCTGGTGGCGTGCTGCCAATTTTCAGGCACAATTTGAAAAAAAGCGCGTCTTCAATTAAAACAAAAAAAAACTTCCGTACCGTCTTTCTGTGTAAATATCTCCTGCGGCTTATATTCAGGTGAGGCTTATATATGTACAAAATTGATTTTCTTTTCAAATTTAGCTGGTGCGGCTTATATTCAGGTGCGCTCTATAGTCTGAAATTTACGGTAATATATTTTTTTTTACTTTCACTACCATCAAGTTATATTTTACCAATTTTATAACCTCATAAATGCATTTTTATTTATTTATCTTTATTTGTACAGGGAGAGCCCAGTGAGCACTTGGACTCTTTTTCATGAGCGCCCTGTTCAAAATACAATACAAACAAAAACAAACAAAACAAGTAAGTACATAAGTCCATTTAAAACATTAAAAACAGGTGCAGGTGTGAGTATAAATGTTTGTTACCAGATTATTAAATTGCATTTGTAGCACCAATGTATTCGATTGTGCTTGTCCTTCAAATATATTCCATTTTTGTGAAGCAGCTAAAAGCCCTTTTTCGCCCTTGTGACACTTAATGCTGGTTGCCTCCAGTGTCTGTTTCCTGATGCATGGATATGATGCAAATGTGTGGCCAATGAACATGACACGGGGCATTTAAATGTGACCATCCATTTTAATTTTAGTGCACACAAAAATAACCAAAAAACAACAAAACCAAAAATAATAAATAAAATAGTTCTGGTGCGGTTAGACCTTAGACTTATACAGTCATGTGATCTAGTATTAAATGTTCCCGTATCAATAAATAAAACTGAAAAAAACAAAACAAAAAAAACCTACTCGGCCCATTATAGTGTTTTTAATCTACATTTAGAACACGTTTTTCTAACCAAGACAATCATGTAACTTTAGTGTGTATAAAACGTGTAATTTCAGAGTCACTCACTGTTATGTTTGAAGACTCGGATTGTAGAACCAGACAGACGAGCCCCCAGAACCAAAGAGGCATGGTTCAACTCGTCACTCAAGATGAGACAACCCTGCAACGGATGAGACAAGAAAAGTAGAACAAATTGTGAAGTCTGTGGATTTTAAGATTAGTTTAAAAAAAAAAAATCAAATTCATCATTCCACGAGTTCTTAGAGGAAGCATGTGATCTGTACAATGGTATTTTACAGTAAGTGGCGTCATGTGTTGAGCAATGACCCCTTGCCCCAGATTTGAATGACTTCACTCTGGACTATTCGCAGGGAAATTGTAAGTTTCATTTTAGCGTTCATGTTCAACGGATTCAACTATTTATCACATTTAAGAGCTGAACGGGCTGTTAAAAAAGGCAGGCATCATGAATTATGTCGTACTGGAGAGGATAGAAACAGAACCAACTCCGTTAAAAGATAAATAAAAAAAGCATCTGTACAGCTTTGTGAATCAAATAATAATTTTTCCCCCTTCAGTTTTTCCATCCACAATTTGATTCAACTGTATGTGATCGTATTAAAAAAGCCTTTTAACATACATTTTCTGAAAAAACGAACAATCTAACAAAAAACGGCATTAGAATTATTGAGATTTAACACAAAAAAAGTGAAAATTCTTCCTCTAAGGCGACAGTAGCTAAGTTGGTAGCGTTTGTCCGCTGATCCGAAGGTTGGCGGTGCGATTCCAGCTCACATAGATGGGAAAGACGCTTAACCCACCTCGCCCCCAGCGTCTACGTACACCGGGGTATGAATGTGTGTGTGTGAACGGGTGAGCGGTTCCTTGATGTAAAGCGCTTTGAGTGCCTTAAAAGTGGAAAAACGCATATATAATAACTGAAGTCTGCTACCACCACATGCTTGTACTGACACAGCATTGGCTATAATTGCAAAGGAATAACAATAAAAAAAAAAAACTGATTGATGTGTGAAAAAGCAACCAATCGCCTGATACAAATAAATGTGGGGTTTAAATCACAAACACTTCCTATAGTTTAATGGAGCAGCCTTTATCAAGCAGGTTTCCATATCAGCAGGATTCAAAATGGCGGACACAAAGAGCAATGTGCCCTGAAATGATTAACTTTTTTGAAATGCCCAAAGTCAACATACTCAGACAGTCTCTCAAGTTTTGTTTTTTTTTTCCTTTTTCTTCTTCAATGCAAGTTATGCAACACCGCACTCCATTGTTCCATGACATAGTAGTAGCTCGCCACAAAGCAACAGGTGCAGTTAACAATTGATGAAGCCCGGTGGAGCGCAGATTCCGATCTTTTCTTTGTTCATCTTGTAAGGCGGACATTTTAAGGCTCATAAAACCACCACAATTACAGATTATGTCGGACGAAAAAGCGACGCCGCTTTCCTCAACTTGAGTGGGAAAATTCACATTAAAAAAAATACGCACTTTGGCTTTATGGTTATTGCTCTTTGCCCAACTTTGCTCTGCGACACAAAGCATTTCAATGGGACAGTTCCAGTTCCCTTGTTCCCAAAAATGCAATCGGTGTTTCCATCTGGGGACCCTTATTTAGCTTTCTTTTATTCAATTTTAAGTGTTTTTATTGCTAAGAAAATGTATCTTGTCATTTGCTTGGAGTTGGATAAGTATCGTGGAACTGCCGGTAATGCATTACTGTGGAACATTTCAAGCAAAGCAAAAACATATCAATGAAAAGTAATTAGTTCCTCTATTAGAAAAGTTACATACTGCACATTTTAACTAACTTTAGACTATAGAGCGTCATCATTTATTTAATCTCCATAATACTGGAAATACCACATTAAAACCTCGGCATTATTTGATGCAGACGAAAGATATCAAAAAAAAGCATCTCAGTGTTGACGTATGCAAATTAGTTGTGTACTTTGGCAGCTCAATACGGCGTACTGTAATTGACGGCATCCGTGCAAACTATGACGTCGGTGTTTATGACCGCATTCCAAAAACAAAAAGGTTGAAAGTTCAAAATCAAAGTTGTCTGAAGGAGATGTCATTTATTTTGCAAACAAAGCCCAAAGCACAGAGGGCTCTTGTTGACTTTATATAAATGTAGCGTGTATTCTTCAAGTTCACTGAAACTTTACCCAAGTCTGAAAGTGTGACCTGCTGCCGTCGACTCAACTTTAAACTCACATTTGAAAATCTAGACAGTGGTTAAGTTTGATAAGGATCTAAATGTCTGAATGTTAATAAACAAAGAAAGTGCACTGGGAGTGTTACTTAACAGAAGCAGAACTCTCTCACCTTTCCAGTCAGTGCAGGAATGTTCATGGAATTTGTAGCGAAGCCCATGCCAAACGCCATCGCCGACTCCACGCCAAGAAACCGGGCAACCAGCTGCTCCATCTCCTCGTGGATGTCCAGGTTTCCTAGAACAGCGTGGTTTGTGAGTCTTTCTTTCAAGGTCATTCACGCAAAAACTAAAACTATGTACAACTGCCAATCGTCATGAAGAAAATATCTTCGAGTTTCAAGTGAGGACCGCCAAAGGAAACTAGGCCATAAAGTTGAAAACAGTACGGTACATCTTTTGAACGGGAAAAAGTCCACAAATGTCCAGGAAAAACAGGAACAAACAACTGTATAATAATGCAATAAAAAAGAAAAAATATCACAAAAATCACACAAATGGGATAGGTCTTGTTTTAGATTTTACTGTTGTCACTAAGCATTTTTAAATTACTTTCAAGAGCAAACAAACCAACTTAACTTTATCTTTATCTGTGTTCACACTTAACTGTGATTGGTTGAATGCGCCTGCCACTCACTCACTCATAGCAAAATGGAGGCTGACCAACAAGAGCAGTGGGTGGAGAAAAGTAGATAATATATGTGTGTGTGTGTTTGGAGAAAATAAACTTGAAATTCAGTATTTTAAGGCCTCTCACAATAATTACTATATAATTACTTACTTATTGTTCGATTCGTGAAAGCTGGAAAAGTACATTTTTGGGCTCAATATTTATCGTGGAGACTTTTTCTTTGCAATAATGGGGAGATTTTTGTTATTTTTGTTGTAATACGAGAAGATTTGAACTTTTATGGCAAATTATCGCTTCATTCTGCTATTTATTTGTTGCAGCTCATTCCTTTTAATGATACTGTCTATTTAAAAATTGCTTTACTGGGATCATCCTGCTTTGTGTCAGTGGCATAAAGTAGTTTCAATATTATCGTTTATTATGGTAATTCTCGGTAGCAATATATATAATATATATCATTCTTCAGAATTGGTTATCGTGACAGGTGCTTTGCTGTTTAATGCAGCTGTAATGTCAAAGTGACAGTTCAGATCAGGGGACAATCACCAGCCAATATAATGTAGTTTAAAATGTAGTAGTAGGTGTCATCATAACCACTCTTTTTTCCCAGTGCTTCTCAACCACTTGAACTTGTCGAATTTTACCACGGTCACTGAAAGCTCTTCTACAGTGAATTGGATTTCTCTTGAATCGCTCCAGCCTGTTGAAGTATCCTCTTTTGTATTTGGCCTTACCCATCTCACATCTGGTGCTGCCCACTCCGACCCCGTACTTGTGAGTGGACTCCAGGGCGGCCTCGGCGCAGGCTCCGGTTCTCTCTGCGAAGCCCAGGTAGTTGTACGAGCCCATGTTAATGACGTCCTTCACCACTTTACCCGTGTGCCTGGAAAAGGAAACATGCAAAATATAGACGCTGGTCACTGACTTGGCAAATGAAATGTTGACTTTGAATACACATGGCCGTCTGTATAAGCTGAAAGTAAAACGATCCCTCGTACATGAGCTGCCGTTTGCAAAACATCACTATACAATTTGCATTACTAATGGAGCAATTAGTCCATATATCGACGTTGTTCTTCCACCAGTGTCCATTAAACAAATAGTACAGACTTGAGTTTCAGAGTGATGAAAAATAGCACATATGCCGTAGCAAATAACAATTCAAAAAACTAAATATTATATCTTTTAAATGGTGAAAAGTCCTCAAAATGGAACCCACAAACAGGAAGATGAAACAAACAAAACTTATTGACCTGAGACACTGAAAATCAGACTATTTTAAGCCTTCAAAAATTGTGCTGCTGGCAAGAAAATACACCCCAGCTGCCCCATGTACTTTTGTTCAAACTAAACAAACAAAATAAACAGGAAAAAAGGCCACAGGGTTACATTACCAAAATTGCAAAGTGTGAAAAACAGATTGCAAAAGCGCTCTCGGCTGGTCATGACGATGTTTAAAACAGAAGGTAAACATCACCGTCTTCAAAATAGCAATGCAACCAAACTCTGTGTCAACATAATCTTATATTACCACACGGTTTTTACTGTACGAGTCCATGTGACTGAAACTGCTTTCTTAACCAGACTGATTCATGCCTTTGCTCTTTATCACAAACACAAGGTCAACGGCTTTACAACTACTAGAGCTGCACCTCTACGGCCACGCCCGCCCTGCGCGCACTCACACATGGGCCTGAAACAGCAATTACCGTACTGCTGACTTACTGCAGTGACAAATTAACAACAGTATTTTGGCCTTGAGATTTATCATGCAGCTCATTACATACGTGTGAAAATTTCCAAGGCTCCGTTTCAGTTATTTGTTCAGTATTGATACCTGTTCTAATGAGTATCTAGTTTCAATATGTATTCGTATCTGGCTACCGACTTTTCGACAACCCTACAGCTCATCTTTTATTTATTTGGAGCCTAATTAAGTTTACGGTGAGTCATACTAATTACCCATTGAGCTATTCATTTATTGCAGCTCGTGTTTTGTTTGCAATTCGATTCATTTAGAAAAGAATTAACTGGGATAATCCGGCCTTAGTTCAGTGCTGTTTGCAGTCTGTATTGGCAGATACTTAAAGCCGGAATTGGTATCAGACCTGAAAAGGCTCGATCGGTTCATTCCTAGTAGTTAAGTATCATTCTTCGTTATGTGCTACTGTGACAGGCCTGGATCCACACCAACACAGGCACGGTAGGTAAATCCTCCAGCTAAGGTAGTCCTGACCGAACCCAACTCGAGATCCGGAGATGGGTCCCCAGCTCCTGACAGGTTGCCCCAGCTGCACCGAAGGATGGGTCAAACGCAGCGGAGAAATGTCCCTATGAGGACCTCAAAGTTAACACACACTCACTCAAAGGTCCAGTTGTAGTCCGGGGACACTCTGTGCACCAGGTCCATCTTGGCTCCTGGGACGCTGCAGATGGGGCGGTTCCAGTTGTCCCGGATCCTCATGTACAAGTTTCGAGTGTAGAAGTTCTCAAAGTCCTGGTACAGAGGAACGAAATCCTGCGAGATAAGAAGCGGGTTTATAGTTTACAAAGTGTTCGGGAGGCACATTCTTAGCGGTAACATAAGACAGATGTTTAGAAATGCAATCTGCGCCCAGATGAACGCCGTACTCGCTGTGACCTTAAACATGTCTGATATGGTCGCGTAAATATTACATTTCGAGAATCCACTTGGTTTCTTAGTATTTACTGGATACTTTATTACCAAGGTAAACCCAAACAACTGCGTAATGTCTGGAACAACAGTGTAAATTGTGAAAATTGCTCTTTGAGTGGTCACAATTAGCAAACCACAAAAGCTACAGCTATTTCTGCAAGCAACAACATATCCAGTCTGCATGGAGAATTGCGATACCACCTTGAGAATGCCTGATCTCGTCTGATCAAAGAAGCTAAGCGGGGTTGGGCCTGGTTAGTACTTGGACGGGAAATCGGCGGGAATACGAGATGCCATAGTAGTGCGGCGGTGGCTCTAGTGCATATTGTCGTTGCGTGTTACGAGTGATTAGTGGTGGTCGGTGGTTCATTATGTACAAAACGTGTTATCACCGTAGTTTACACCTCTATCAACATTGTCTGAAATAGCATTAAATTGAGAGAACAGTGAAATAAACACACGGCTGTTTAAAATGTACCTAATGAACTTGAATTTTAACATAAAAAACACACACACACACAAGTTAGATGATCAGTTATATCTTTCCAATACTGCCCTACAGCTGTACCTTCTGCTCCTCCCTCTCCCGGGCCACGTGACACTTCTCGATGTTCCAGTGGCGCAGGAAGTCGCGGAGGTAGCCGAACACGGTGAGGATGCCGTAGCCCATGTAGGTGAGCACCGCCACCAGCAGGGGGGTCTCCTCGAACGACTCCACGAACGGCCTCTTGTACAGGCTGGCGTTGTATGGGACATTCTGGTTCTGCAAAACGAGAAAACATCCGTAGAAGAGTTCTGTCAATACTACACGGTTAGACGGGGCGTTCATTTTTTTTCTACCGCCGGTCAAAGGGGAAGGGTAAGTAACCAAAACACAATTGCGGCAAATCGTTTTCACTGGTAACCGAGTAAGTGGTTGGGCAAGTAAAGTAGGTTTGAGGCCCTCACACATACCTAATTCTATTGAGTCCACGGGTGCGATTTATCTGAAATGGAATCTCTAAACCGCATTCCCCCGCCAGCCCAAAGGACACTGACAGCCTAATTATTTTAAAACAGAAAAGATGGCGCTGCTTACAAGAATTGTTCTTCCAAGCAACACTGGATCAATTTAACTATTTTTAGCGCGTCTATCTCGACTAAAACACTACCTTGGGAAATCGCATTAATATTTCAGCAGCGCTTTTATCAAATGCAAAAATACAAGTTAGCTAAATGGAAATAAACAAATAAAAGGATAAAGAAATAGAATATCCTCACACTCACCAATACTTTTCCATATTACTCCTCCTGTTGTTATTAAACCCATTGCTAATACCAAGGGATCAATGAACAGTAAAACAGCCAACAGTTCTCCTCCAGTGATGTTTATGAATACAAATACTGACTGGGGATTATGGGATGTCATAAATGTGGCCCTGCTTCAAGGAAAATCCATAATAAACTAATGTCTTTGTATACTGACAATAAAAACCTGGCCAAATATAACGCCCTGTCCTTGACTGAACCACAGATGTATCTACAAGATACAGAGAAAAAGGCAGGTCACTTATTGGAAAGGCCCGGAGCTCAGAGGCATGTGAGCGGTCATGCCTCTCTAAGAAATACCTCGGAGCCAAAGAGCGGGAACGCCGTCGGAGATAATGAACTTTCCACGGATTTAAAAAACTTTTTCAGAAAATCAAGGTCATGGCCTGCGATTTAACAAGGAAAAGCAAATGTACTACGCGCTTTTTCAGTCGTACATGCATTTTTAATCGTAGTCTAGTAGATTTATAAGTACTGTTAACGCGTTCGAGTATGTTTTAAAGGTGAACTGTGCAACTTTTCTGGCGGATGGTCCCTCACCTGCTCGCCTCCGTGGAGATGTTATTGTGTTACCGTATTTTCCGGACTATAAGTGGCACTTTTTTTCATAGTTTGTCCGGGGGTGCGACTTATTCTCAGATGCGATTTATATGCGAAATATATGTTTTTTTCTTCATTATTATGCATTTTTTGGCTGGTGCGACTTATACTCTTGGAACTCTACTTGGAAAGTATCTCGACTTAAGTCAATTGCATACGCTAATGTGCGGTATGAGTGGTATGCAAAGTGAAAGGACGGGGTTTACTCTAGTCATTTGCATTAACAATGACATTAATTGGGTGAGGTGATTTAGCATTGTATAGTTAGGTGTGTGTTTTTAATCTGTTAACCAGGCTTTTGTGAGTGGCAGAAATGTAACAGGAAATAGAGGTGTGAACTGTGAAACAAGAATAAACTTCTACACTGAACTAGGCCAAGGATCAAACCTTCGCCATTACAGTAAATAGTATCCACTGTCCTAATTACTCTGAGGTAAGTAACACTACCTTAACCTTTCCGAGTGCTTCTCTGGGCTTTTTTGTTAAGTCGACGTAAAGCGAGTCTTGATGTCTACTTAGCTGTTGGAAAAAGCAAAATGTTAATAGATGCGCTATGAAACTTTGCTAGGAATGTTCCACAGTATGGCATTAAACTTATTTATCTTCATAGTGACTACAGGAGATCGCCATCACCAGACCAAGGTGCAGCCAGGTCAGATCTGTGGAGAAGCATCCCCACTCGCTGTAGGAATTCATCTTTTTTCAATATGTCTGAGCAAAAAAGCCACTTAAAATTAAATAAATGTAAGACAGGTAAGTTTAATGCCACACAGCAGAACAATGAGATCTTCAGGTAGAGAAGCAGGTGATGGACCTTCCACCAGAAATTTACACACTGCACCTTTAAAGGGCCCATATTACACTATTTTCTGATCTATGTTATAATGTTTCCACATCAAAAACATACCTGGAATTTAGTTTTGTTTCATTCGCACATGTTTAACGCACAAACCCTGCATATTTAGGCTGAGTTCTTCTCTCAAACAGAAACACTCTGTTCCACCTTGTGATGTCATGTGGTAATACAGGAAGTGCTCCACTGTGTTTTTAAACCATTCATCTTCACTAGCATCATTTGGATGTTTTTCAGCTCTGGAATTGCCAATCTCTACTGAACTAAAGGTAAAAGGAACTGTTAACTTGCAAACTACCACTACATGACATCACAGGGTGGAACAGAGGGGAAGCTAGGGTTACTCAAACATGTGTCAGTGAAACAAAACACAACTCCAGGTATGTTTTTGACGAGATAACAACATTGTAACATGGATTACAGCTCACAACAGTCAATTTTGTTTAATATAGGACTGTTAAATGTTGAAATAGCCGATTTGCCAATGACAACAAAAGCCCAACATGGCACCGCCCTGACTTTGAAAGGTTTAGGGGCAGGTTGGGTTTAGGCAACAGAGCCAACATCTCACGTTTTATATCTGGCTTTGCGCACATGCACTTTCAATTGAAGAAGGAGGCTCTTTGAAAACTTTTGAAAGATGCATTCACGCTCAAACTACCACAGCAGCTAAAAACAACTCTCCTGACGTCATTTGCATCCTTCCCCACCTGCACCCAAACCATTCAGGGAAACGGGATGGGTAGCTGCTATGCGTTTTGGTTTTGGTCATGTAGAAATCTGCCTCTCCACTTTTTAAACTATCCTATGACAATCTTATTCTTTTGTATATGCAGACAACAGTGCGGTTTGTAAGTGGTGTTGAAATGAGCCTAAAAGGAAGTCCAGCCACAGCTGAGACATCTGTGGTGTTCAAAGAATTGCAAACAGGTAACTTAAAGGGCCCATATTACTCTATTTTCCGGTCTATGCTATAATTTCCTCATCAAAAACATACCTGGAGTTGTGTTTTGTTTCATTCACACATGTTTAACACACAAACCCTTCTTCTCTCAAACAGAAAACACTCTGTTCCACCTTGTGATGTCATGTGGTAATACAGGAAGTGCCCCACTGTGTTTTTAAACTCCACACACCTTCACTAGAATCATCTGGATAATTTCAGCCCTGGAATTGCTAATCTCTGCTGAACAAAAGATAAAAAGATAGCTGTTAACTTGAAAACTACCGCTTCGTGGCATCACAAGGTGGAACAGAGCATTTTGAGCTTTGGAGATGCAGACAGCCCAATAACGCAGCGTTACTGAAACATGTGGCGGTGAAGCGAAACACAACTCCGGGTACCTTTTTGAGGAAGTAACAACATTATAAGAGAACAACTTAGCAGAAAATACACATTTACACAAATCATGATACAACTCCAATGAGGATCCAATCATTTCAAATCATCGATAATACACAAGAGGCCTGCAGACTTTGCTCCAAACCACATGCTTTGACTGGCAGAAGCAGAGTGCAAACTTTGGAGCAAGATCTGATGAATTCATTTATTTAATTAAATTTATTTATTTATTTAGGGTTAACTCACAATACATCACAGGAATTTTCTTAAAAGGGCTGTGGCAACAAGGCAGGAAATTACTTGCTGTGCTCAAGAACCACTCCTCTGTGTTGAAACTGATTTTGTAGTTATGGTTTAAACGCCAACTGTCACCTGAGCTCTGGAAATACCTGGGTGTGAGCTGCAGGCGACTGTCCTCACACAAGCAACAGGGACTCGACAATTAACCGATTAACTAAATTTATTCTATCAGTTAGTTCAGTATTTTTCCCCTTTGAAATCGTATGTCAAAATCGAATCATCATTTTTATTTGGAAAAGAAAAGCCAAAGATAGACATTGGATTTGAAATATGATTCAGCCGCTAATGGAAAACTCAGTACAACCAAATTGAATCAGGTTAAACAGTGACAGACGCTATAGGCTTAAAGCTATAGTTGGTGTTTGCGCTCTGCTTATCAAAAGAATGCTTTTTTTTCTTCCATTGATGTATTTCAACCTTTCAAATCTGTAACCTAATATGGTAGTGCAACGATTACTATTATGGTGCTACTACTACACAACTACTACTAAATGTGCTGCATTGCAACCTTGACAGTCTACAGGGTATCTAAACTACTACAACTGCTACTACAATGTTCCTGTCACTACTACTACAACTACTACTACGACAAAATGGGCACCGTTTACGAATTCTTCCACCCCACTATAGGAGACCACACCCGAAACTGCCTGGAGACATTCCTTTCCAGC
Source organism: Periophthalmodon schlosseri (assembly GCA_000787095.1). Classification (NCBI taxonomy): domain Eukaryota; kingdom Metazoa; phylum Chordata; class Actinopteri; order Gobiiformes; family Gobiidae; genus Periophthalmodon; species Periophthalmodon schlosseri. The sequence continues at coordinate 3,929 of JACM01018126.1, read as the reverse complement.
TGAAGTGTCATGTAGGAGCAAGCCTCTCCTCCTCCTCCTCCTCCTCCTCCTCTTCTACCTTTTTCCCAGGAGACCGAGCCCTCCCATTAAAAACACACAGACGACTCTGGCTGGCCGGTGCTCCCACGGGCGCTCCTCCTCACTCATACTACGACAATATGTAAACAGAGACCGGTCTGACAACTCATTCACACTTACACACCAACACGAGCAAACGATGGGCGTGTGTACGGGACAACAGGGTGTAAAGTTACAGGCCAAAAAATACATGGAAAATAAAATACAACCGGCTATAAAAACAGCCATCGCCAACACACACATTTGATAGCAGCTGTAAAAGAGTAAAGTTACAAGCCAAAAAATACATGGAAAATAAAATACAACCAGCTATACAAGCAGCCATCACCAACACACACATTTGACAGTAGCTGCAGAAAACGATTATTTTAGTCATTTTAGTCGACTACTCAGCAATTACTTTTTATTGATCAACTACAGACAGTTATTTCGATTGGAGATTTAGATTTTCAACACATTTTCAACCAAATACATGTCGAAATATCGCCACTGAAGGCTTTTAGATGGAGAATATTTACAACAATGTGTCCAATGTTTAGTCTAACTAGCCGATTAGTCGTGATCACTAACGATTATCCCGATTAATCGTTGGATGAAGAGTTTGTTTATTTTTGAAAATGTATATTTAAAAGTAAACTGATCGTTGCCATGTGATTAATTAAGTGTTTAGACTGCAGATAATAAACATAAATCCGTAAATATTTGGTCGATCCAGCTATTAGATGACTTAATGTCAAGCCAATTAAACTAATTTTCCGTGTAATCGGTCAAAGCAGCGATCGTAAAGTCAAACGCATCGCAGGAATATGAAAATAACAGATGAAGATTAGCAGAGTAAACATGGACACGTTTTGTACGGCACTGGCAACAACTTCACGTTATGTTACGGTTTGCAGTTTGACGGATGGGCCTGTACCTTCTCCCCGGGGCGACGATACTTCTTCGGGGGTTGTTGGAAGAGGCAGTGGGTCTTCACGAAGCCATTTTTAGTCATTTGTTTCCCGTTTGAGGTCCGATGACAGGCGTCCCCGTTTATCAATTTGTTCGGCGAGCTTTCCGTCATGTCCGAAAGCCGGTTGTGTGCGTGGATGACGTTAAGATGAATTGAAATGAGCCAACTTGAGTGTGGCTAATCGTGAAGTCATGTATGAGGAGAAGACAGCTTGCGACGCCCACTGCACCCGCATCCGATTTCTGATTAACCGCCTCCTTGTACGCTTACGTCCTCGATTCCTCACGTGTAAACCCCGCCTAAAAACACGAACAGCCAATAGTGTAAACGACAATATATTTCTCATTGGCCAGTGTAATTATAGGCGGGATTTAGAGCTTAGGAATCGAGGTGCTAAACCGCTGAGGAGGCAAGGTAACAGAAATTAGCTGCAGCCTGAGAGAAGTGACCGCACGAGCGTACCGGAAACGCACGCCCAGCTTGAACGTGATTGGTCAATACCTTTCTACATCAACAAAGATCGTTTCTGTTAACACAACGCGTTGCTCTGTACAATTTCGATGTCTCCTCGTGCCCCGTAATTATTTGTTTTCCTACGTAAATTGTTTCTAACCGCTTAGTAGTTTGTAATACATCGAAATGCGGTTTTAATGTGTGTCGGGGGATACGTTTCTGCTTCGTTAATGTTGTTTTTTCCTGTTCCCGATTGACGTGTGCAGCGTTGTCACTCAACTCTTCACTCACCTTCTCTGCTAGACGTCACTCCCTTCTCCGCGTGGGACGTCCTAAAGCCATACCATGGAAATAACCTGTAATAACCTTTTTTGCATAGGCGTTCGTTCGCGTTGACGACTCGTATCCAATGACGCCGTTTCTCACCTGCGCGAGGCGAACCGGGGGTCAAAGTTTGCTTACACTGCAAACATTCACTGTGTAATTTGGTTTTTCCATTCATTAAACATTTAAAGTGGTCGCTCCAAAAGCAACACGTGACTCTGACATTATTTTTTAGCACCACGCTGTTATATTCCACTGTTAGTTAAGGAAAAGCCAAAACAAACATGGGCTTGTCTTACCCCCCTGGGAGTGGGGCTGACTCACCTCGGGGCAGAAACCACTCAGTGACATCATAGTGTTATCTGACAGCTCATGCACACATCCCTCTTTTATTGACACGGAGAAGTGTTGTCTGCTAATAGCCTGCTATATATAGGATTATAGGGTTATTGCTTTCAAGAAGGATATTGATAAAGAGTGACCGATTCAGGAAGAGATAAGAGCATATAATCAATAATGCACAATAGCGTCATGAAAACATTGCAATCTTTACAAAAACATCACATTCAGAGTCATAGCTCAGTTTGCATCGTCTTGGCATTAATGAGCGCAAATGCATGGCCGATTAAAAGGGAAGTTATAGTGTTATAGTGTCAAAATGAAGCAAATACAGGTGTTTAGACGACTTTTTTAACAGTTAAGTTTAACATTAGCAGTTATCTAATGTCTAGATATACGCTGCACATGTTTACAGATGTCAGTTCTTGAATGAAAAAAAAAGTTTATGGTATTTGATATTAAGCACCAAAACTCCTAATTTATATAAAGGCAAGAAGTAGACCTGTCACGATAATTACTATATAGATTTATCGTTCAGTACATCGTAGTAATAATTTTTTGGAGGTCAGTATTTATCATGGGTAGTTTTTTTTTTTTTTTTTTTTTCTGTACTACGACAAGATTTGAGCTGGAGAGGGTTGAATAAATAACTTCTATGGCTCATTATAGATACAAACAGTGTTTCATTCCTCTATTTATTTATTTATTCATTGCAGTTTGTGTTTTTTTTTAACCATATCGCACATTTAGAATAACTTTGGGGGGGTAATTCTACTTTAGGGTCGTTGTGTCAGTGGCATAAATGAGTTTCAGTGTTATTGTTTATCGTCTATATTTTCTTCAACAATATATCATACTTCAAAATGTGTTATCGTGACAGGCCGAGCAGGAAGTAACAACTCCTTACACATTTAATCTTCTCTCACTCGTAGGTTTGGGTAGCGTCGTGCAGCAGCAGCACCAGTCTATATTTTATTACAAGATTCAAATCACTTTACTAAAATTTGTGTAGCATCCTTTTTGAATACCGCTTTCCCTCAGCTGTTTTGTTTGTGTTATTACAAGCAAAAAGTGTGTATATTATCATCAGTCATTGACTCCTTCCTGTCTTCAAATCACAACTAAAATGCTACCTGTGGAGGTCATCAGTCAGTCAGTTTTGTATTGTATTTTTATATTTTTAACTTGTTCTGTACAGTGTCCTTGGGTGTTTTGACGCTTATAAATAAAATGTATTATTATTATCATTATTCAAGCAGTGCAGCCAGTTCAAAAAGTCCCCCAATACCTAACAACATATTTATTTTCTTAGTCATTTAGAACATTGGCTTGGGGAAGAATGTACTGTACTTTATCTCGTGTTGCATAATGTATTTCCTCCTTTTTTACAGAAAGAACCATCAATCCGCTACTATTGCGAATTCTACAACAGCGTATGAGGAAAAACGGAAGCTTGAAAAACAATGGGCGAGTTTCCTGGAGCGATGGCCGGTGCACTGAAGTAGCCAGTGGTCTTCCTGTTCAGTAAGTGTACGCTGCAGTGGGACGTGCTTCCTCACATATGGGCCACTACATCATTTGTCAGACAGAAGTGGAGTAAATATTAAAGGGAACATTGCAAACTTCCTTTTTCCAGTGATTTGAATCTTGAGTCTTAATGGTTTGGTGTAGAGGTTAAGTTCAAGTTCAACCTCCTAGATGGCACTGTTGAGCTTATGAAAGTTTTTTTTTTTATTTTTTTAGAACAGGCAGAATTGAGGTGTGTAAATAAATCCTTGCCAAA
>JACM01003192.1:0-19012 GCA_000787095.1 Periophthalmodon schlosseri | reverse complement strand
ATAGTAAAAGTATAGTAAATTAATAAAATTAAAGATATTAATAACAAAATTCCTTTTTTTTTTTTACACTGTTAATAATTAGAATTGTGTAATTACAATGTGCTTTTTACCACTATAATCCTAACCCCACCATTTCACGTCATCCCTAATTTTGTTAAAAATGTTGTGAAAGCCTTACTGTAGGATAGAGGTGATCTTATCCACTGAGATCAATGAAAGGACGTTCGCCGAGTTGTCTACAGTGAGGAGGCAGCTCAAAGCCTGTCTGGCCACAAATGACCCTGCTGCAGAGACATAAAGAGGACACTGGTGATATATGGTTTGGAGAATGAGAATTAATATTACTATAATATAAAAAAACAAACCTTTTCCCAGTTTATCTGAATCTATTTGATTGAGTAGATGATTCAGTAAGGCTGTAACAGGAGGAAGCACTGATGATACAGGCAGTGGTCTAAGGAAAAAATAAAACATATTACTACAAATTAGGTAAAATAATTTATTATATTATATTTTGATCTAAACACAACTATAAAACATACATCGACAGGTGTTAAATAACCAATAACGTATTTAAATGGTGTATTAAAATTTCAAATAGTTCTATGCAAGTTGGTATTACCTGAGATGTGGCAGAAGCACTAGTGCAGCCCATAAGTGAGACAGGTCTGTGATTGGCTGCTCCGTGTCCTCGGGAAATTTGACCAGAGAAAGAACCCTCTCCGGTACTGCAGCGGGATCTTGTGTTTCATCTTTACTGCTAAATACTCTGCATGAAATGGAACAAATAGGCAATATTATCCATTATATACAGCTTTTCAATAAACATCTTTTCCCCTTTCTCAGTATAAGAACTGCAATTGACTCTGTTTACATAAAACATTTACATAATAAATGTATTTATACTTGCATTTAAAATTGATCTACAGTAGACATATGTGAAATGACATAACTATCAAAGTTATACCCTTGTTTGAAACATTACAACAGATTTGCTTTTTTTTTTAATCAATCAGCTCTTTCTGCAGCATTTTTAAAATAATAGACAATAAATCACATTTTTCATATTTTCATATTGACAATATTGAGAATTCTATATATTGCCCACCTCTAAACTACAGAAAGAAAATAATCAAATTTTTGAATATTTCATTTATTTATATAAATTTAGAGGTAGTGAGGCTGCAGTGATAAATAACCACAAAGTTACAAAGGGAATAGTTACCCTGTCGTCTGTCCGGTAAAAAGCAGTGGGTATGTCTCAAAAGCCATAGAGCCATCTGTGGGGGGCGGGGCTTTGGCCAGGATCAGACGGACCAGGACCTCCAAACCGGACCGAAACGACAGGGGGTCATCAGAGGTCATCAGCCCAGCGGAGAAGCGCAGCAGGCTGGGCAGGAAGAGCTAAGTGAAAGACAAGGTGAAAAGGTATACGTTATACTGGAAGGTATACGTTACATTGGAAGACATTCACAGGTAAAAAGAATGCAAGTGATGTTGATGAGTATTCTCGTGATAAACTAAAAAGTGATAATCTAACTCAGCAGTTTAATACGACAATAAATGATAAAAAACAAAACAATATAATTACTCACCTGTTCAAATTGTTTCATGGTGAACATTTCTTTGGTGAACTCTAGGATCAGATCTTTTTCAACATTACTGCTCAAAACCTAAACAAAACAAGGCAAGAAAATAAAGCCTATTGTACAGTAGGTCATATGTGCATAAATTATTATAGTCCATTCATTCATTCATTCTGGACCTCTTTATACAATTGTGGGGATTACCAACCACCAAAAAACATTCACTCACTCAAATGTAGCATTCAAAATCCATTCAAAATAATTTTAGTTACTCTGCACCTTCTGAGTGGTTTGCAGAATGAGAGCATTTGGTAGTGTAATGTTCTCTGCCAACAGTAAAGAAGAGATGATCTGGAGAAGCAGACGGGAGCAAGAGGCAGACAAAGAAGGGCACTGAACCAGCTTTAGGACAACCTGAGGAAAGAAAATAACGTGTGTTTAAAGTGTTTAATACATAGTAATAAAAAGCTAAACCAAGACAATTACAGAGTTAGGTCTGGAAAAAAAAAATTACTAAATGTTGTCATTTTTTTAAACCTTTAGCTACCTGCAAGCTTTCTTTTTTTTGAGATGTTAATTTTGCTTTAACAATCGATAATTTGCAATATATTGTGCAGATGCATTACTACAAACTTAAAATATGCTTGTAGAAATATTTTTTGGTTTTACCTGGCAGACCTCCTCTGGTTTTGTGACCTTGGCTCCGTCTCTGTGCGACACCAGTGTGTGGAAAATGAACAGCAGTCGCTCCAGTTGGTCTATTGCCTCTGCTTTGTCCCCTTTAGCCTCAACTACACCAAGGACCTCAACTATACTGGCCTGTAAACATTGTATACAAGATTTGGCAGTTATTATAACAATTATTTAAATATTGCATAAAAACATACATAATGATGAACTAAAGCAAATTAAAGTACACACCTGTAGACACTCAAACATAACCAGGAAGTGTTCTTTGTCCACATGATCAACGGCTGATTGAACCATTTGATCGAGAGCGTCTCTGACAGTGTCCCAGGGCAGAGCGAGGCCAGAACAAGTGGTGGGTCCCAGTTTACGCAGGGCCACAGAGAGAGCCTAGACAAACAATTATGTGTCATTATTAAGGTGCTGTTCTCCTACCAGTTCATCTTCAGAATTGATAAAGCTTCTTTGATGAGTTTTGTCCCCTCAGCTCCAAAACATAGTCCAGATGGCTATTTTAAACATTTTGTAGCCATGACATTTCTGGTTTTGTGTGGTATACAACTCTACTTCTAAATACATAAAAACAGACTCACTGCTATTTTTCCCAGCAACGTCAAATGGGTCTAAAACCGTACACATTTCCTATAAGGGGTACTATCTTGTCTTATCAATTAAAAGAAATGATCTTAAGTATTCCCTTTTCATCATAGCATATGTACTGAATGTTGTATATGTGAGCTAAAATTTCCATAATCTATTATTATTAGTACTGTAGATACATACATACATACAAACAAACAATACAAACATAAAATAAACATGAACTCACATTTGCAGTGCATGAGTGAAACATGTTTCTAACTCCTTTACACATCTCAAACAACAGCTGCCCTGTTCCCTCGGCTTTTTCGGGATGCTGTTGTAAATCGGAAAACACGTGATTGAGGAGGGCATCAAAATCAGGAACCTGTGGAAAAATAAACCAAATAGTGCTGTAAACCCAATACAATAAATTAAGATATCAAGCATGGCAAGAATGTTATTGTACCTTTCTCATCAAAAAGGAGAAACTTTCTGCAGCAAACTTCTTGATGTGCTCCTTCTTATGTGCCAACAGTGTGCTGTATAAACTATAAGTGGACAAAAAGTTCAAAGTTAATAATAAGAGGTAATAGGGATCAGTTAACTGTTTTGTAATATTATGAATTCTGTCAGGGCAATGCTTTTTCTATTGAGAAAAAAACCAATCTTGTATTAGCTTTCTATGTAGCATTTTCATTTTTTATAACATGTGAACACAATATCATAATATTTTGTTATGTTTTGTTTCATGGAAAATGTGTGAGTGTATGTGAAAAGGATATTGAAATATTTTATAAAGAATACTAGAAAATACATTGATTCACCTGTAAATATTGACCATATCTTTAACCATGAGTCTCCACAGATATTTGTAGAGGTAGGACAGACAGGTGAAGGCCCACTCCAGCAGCTCTGTGTCTTTGGTGTCCAGGAGAGCCGTGATCAAGAGGAAGAAGTCAGGAAAGTGTGGATAAAAGTCAGCCTGCAGATCTCTGGCCAGTTGGACCACCAAACTGAAACAAGGAACACAGTGTAGATAACGTTTCAACAGGATAATGATGGCATACAGTATTAAATGGATAACTGTATCCATTTTTAGGTATTTATCCAACCTATATTGGAATCTCTTACAAGTTTTAGGGATAAGCAACATGCAAAAAAAAGATATCAAATTTTAAGACTTGAATTTTTTACTCACTAGTCTCAAATATTTTCTACTAATATGCATTTTCACAAGCCCAATTTCAATGTTCTTTTTTGAATGTTCCATCTTAAAATGTGTGTGTGTGTTTTTTTTATATATTATTTTATTTTTCTTTACATTTTCTTCCTCTAAAGATGACAAATTTCAAGGCCTATTTCAATATACATTAACAAAGCATCAGAACACAGGTCAAACTGTATGCATAGAATTCAACAGCCAAAGTGGCATACAGTACATTACTACAACTACATATTTATCATACATATTTCAACTAATAGAATAGTGTGAATGAATAGTGTGTTTTAAAAATCAACCTTACATATAGATATAGACGAAGCATATACTTACTCTAACAGTGGCTGAAAGGCTAAACTGTTTTTGATGGCGAGATGAGTCTTCAGACTGTTCACTATCGACTTTTGATGGAACACCAGCAGGTTGAAGGACTGGCATTTGTTTGTGACCTCTTTCAGAAACGTGGCTAAAAAAGAAAAGAGCAGATTATTTTACATAAATCTTATTATTTTACATAATCTTAATAATTACACATTTTTGTAAAGTAAAAGGCCAAACATACTGAAATGCTCTGTCAAGTTCAGGTCTTTCCATTTTGTGAGTCCTTCGAAAAAGTATGTCTCTACTTCCTACGTTGAAAACATAGAGGAGGTTAGAGTTAAACAAATTAAAGTGTAAAAATAAGAAGCAGAGTAATGTAACCATGATGACAGTACCTCTGCATAGAAGCCTGTGCGGTCAATACGGTGAATCACATCAATGTTCACATTGGCAAGTCTCTCCGCAAAAGTGAGAAACTGTGAAGAAATACCATTAATATAAACACTGTTCAGCAAAAGAGCACATAAAATACAGCACTGCAAAAATAAGTTGCCATTTCACCCATGTTCATTATTCAAAAACTTCATGTTACACAACCCAGACAGCAACTGTAGTATATAGTTTTCATCCAACCCAATGTATTACAGAAAGTAAAGCACCAAACTTAAGAACTTACATTATTTTACCAATTTAACATAATATTTGTTGAAAAACAATCGATATATAGTCACACCCCCCAGGGCACATAATCCGTGTGGTTACTGTATAATAAAAGGTTTATTCATGTCTCCAATTGATTCTTGCATAAACAACATGCTTCAGTGGACTCACCCTGAATGTGTTTTCAGATTTATGATACGAGGACTTGGATTTGATCTTCATTTTTGCCTTTCCGTTACAAACATTAGACAAACACGATGCTGCAGATGTGCGCGTTTGTTTTATATCCAATCATCAAATCTTTGATTTAAATTGTTTCAAAACTCGGAGTGTTTACACACACGCCGACAGCAGGGCGCCGCCATGATGGAAAAAAGCATGCTGGGAAACACTGGTGCAGCGTGGAGGAGGAGGACGTCGAGATGATTGTTAACCTGTACTTCCGGTTTGGTTTAGGTTTGCAGTATTCATATAAAAATTGTAAATATAACTATTTACTTGATTTCTATGTGTGTGCGTGCAATATACCATTTATCTAATCTTACTTTCACTTAAATCTTTTAGCTGATTGTCCAGAAAGCAGCAGAAGCAGCAGAGCAGAGCAGACAGTCATAACCCAAATGGTGAGCGGAAATTCTAAAACGCATTCTTAAACAGCGTACACAGCTGGAATAGTTACTGCTGTGACAATTAACAGCATTTAAGACTATTAAATTATGAGCTATTCAAAAATCGGTTACTGAAAATTGGAATGTGATTTTTGGCGACACCTATTGGTCAAACCCAAATCGTCTGGCTGCAGAAACAGTATCACATTTTGGTTATTATTATGAATGATGGTACTTCAGGCCTTTGTGATTTCCAAATGCATTTACCTGGTACATAGTACTACTAATTGTACAGTTTTACAGGTTTTGGTGATATCAAAGTTGTCTTCGGAGCAGAAGATCTTTCTACATTCTTTTTCAGAACATTTTGAACTTGAAGTCTTATGGGTACATTTACAGTGTGTTAAGATACTAAGCTACTTTGAAAACTTCTTGGTGACTTCATGCACACAGTGGCTCTGACACAGCAGTTAGAGTGTGCTGTGATTGGTGCAGCCCTAAGCGTGGTCAGGTGAATAGCCCTTTATTCGGTCACTTGACTCACATTCACCTGCAGGAATCCAGTCCAGTATCTCTGTCTTTTACTGTCTCAAATCTTTCAGTATTTTTTTATTTCAGATGCAAGGGAGACTGTATTAGGAGTACCTTTTTCAATACAGGACTACTATTACTATCCCTATAGGCCTACTTCTATTAATAACACATTTTTGTACCTTTTCATCATAGCAAGACTGTAATTTGCAAATAGACACCTGACCATCTCCAGTTGGCTTCATCATCCCAAAACTCTACTACCCAAATCTTCTTCTAGCACCATTGCTAATTTTTATTTTTTACTATCATGTCCGGGACCCCTCCAGTCTCCAGTTCCTTTGTATTGGGGGACTATGTGGTCTTTGGTCTGATGTTGTTGGTGTCTGCGGCTGTGGGGGTGTACTATGCCTGGACAGACCGGGACCAGCAGAGTTCTGGGGACTTTCTGATGGGGGGCCGGAGACTGACCGCTTTCCCTGTGGCCATGTCCCTCACAGCCAGCTTCATGTCCGCCATCACTGTACTGTCTACCCCAGCTGAGGTGAGTGCAAATCACAGATCAGTCAGTGTTATTTTTAGTTATTTTTTACCAGCATATTATCAATAAAAATAAAACAGTAGTTTTTACATATAAAAATGTATAGCATCATAAAGGTTTTTTTAATTTGGCTGGCTGACACAACAATTGATAAAAACGTGAATCAGAATCAGAATTATTTTTAGAGGAAATTCTTTTTGTTACAGAAATGCAGCCGGCCAGAAGAGGAAATAGAGTTATCAAAATACAGTGAATAAAACTAAAATTCAATATCAGTATCACAGTAAAAATAAAATACAATAAATCTCTCATCGATATCAACTAAACCGCCATTTAAAATAAACTTGATACAACTAACAACCAGGATAACAACCAGGATGAAATTACATATATAACTTATATTGTAGCCTACAATACATTTTGGATGTTAAATCACACTTGTAAATATATGTTTTATCAAACAGGGCTATTGTTGTCAAACCCCTCTGGCTTATGCTCTATGTTAATGGGTCAGGGCATGTTCAAAGATTTACAGTGTTGCACAATACAAACAGAAGTGAAATTGAATCTATGAGATCATGTAAAAAGCTCAGGAAGGAAAACTTTTATTAGGTCGCACTTGAGTGAATGTTTCATCTTTAAGTGCAAAGTAAAAGCACTGGTGTTTGAGTGTAAAAAAAAAAAAAAAAGTCAGGTTCTGATAAAACATTTCCATGAAAATAATGAAGACTGTATTTATTTTCAACTAATCTTTTATATCAATTTCCCAACATTAATGCCAGTTGTGTTAATAACATAAAAACAAAGTCAAATTGTGACTGAAAAACGTAGCAATGTGCGATATAGCAATGAAAGTATTTACACAATATTTTTTCCTTCTTTGTTTTAGGTTTACCGTTATGGAGCCATCATTGCCTTTTCTTCTATTTCCTATGTGCTGACAATGACAGTGACATCTGAGATCTTCCTCCCAGTTTTTTACAGACTGGGCATTACAAGCACAAACGAGGTGAGTCTTGTAATTAAATAATTTCCCTTGTGGATCAATAAAGTTGTCCAAGTTTTTGTCTAAGTGTAATATTTTTTTCATGTAAGTAAAGTGGACAAACCATACTGTGTAGTAACAGCAGTAGTAGTCACTGAAAAATATTACGTGGCAGTGTCTGTGTAAAAATATTATGTGACTGTGTTATTATCCCTAATGATGACTGATTCCAGGTAGTGTCTTCAAGAAATTGAAGATTTCTTTAAGACTTTGAAGATGAATTAATGAAACAGTAGCGACCAAAGTACACTTTAAACATTTATTGAGAGGATTGTGGAGTGGGTTATTGGGCTTTTGGGAGCAGAGGCATGGGGTAGTGAAGCATTTGTTTGTTGTCATTTACACACTGCACTGCAGAAATAAGTCCACCAGGCCAGTCTCAGAACAATGAGAGACCAGGTGAGTTGGCTTTGTCATCATAGCCTCTGGGTGGAGCTCAAGGGATAGGTGTAGCCCAAAGGAGGGGCCAAGGGGAGAGTAGGGAAGAGGATGAGGGGATTTTGTACAGCCGCCGCCTCAAATATGGACAGCATATTTGAATAAACAAAATCTGTACTTCCATAGCAGTCTTCTTAAATCTTGCAAGGATTGTTAGAGTTGGATTGTTGAATTCAGACTGGGAGAATGCAGCTTTGGTCCGCCCCATGAGAAGGCCAAAATTAAGCGAGTTCTGAGTCAGAGATTACCATGAGGCCTTGAGTTTGGAAGTAATGTTGAGCCATAAGGAGGAAGTTCTTCTTGTGCAGGACCAAGCTCAGGATGGTTTGCACAGGAGTTTGACGTAAGGGCCTCAGGCAGTTTAAAGTACTGCATGAGGAAGACTCAGTATGAGGTAACAGGGCCTTGCAAAGCCCCACCCAAACGAGTGTGAACAGCTGCAGGGCTACCTTCTGGGCCCAGGTGACAGCTGCTCCGTCCATAGCCTCTGTGCCTTGCTCACAGTTTTCAGTGTAATGGATTCAGCCTCCCCGTCAAGAACAAGAGAACAACCAGCAGAGGATTAGAGGCACGGTTCGCTCGGAGCCATCGTCTAGTCTGGCAAATGTGTTAAGACTTCTTTGTGGCTGACCATATCTTTACCTACACTCATAGCCCGGGTGTAGGCAATACCTAGGCAGACTGGCAGGTGGTTGAGCACAAACATTAACATCTGGACACTGTTCAACACTACTAACTAATACAACTAATACATTATGGGAACTGCATGTTCTGAATGGGCAGTTACAAGAAAAATCATGGCATGACTATAGATCAGCTTTTCCAGCATTGTCCACTAGGGTTTGCACAGTTCATCCCAAGTCAAATATCAGACCTTTTAAGTTCCCTGACCTCTTCTTGTAGAGCACTTATCGCCATATTAGTGCTCCGTCCAGGGTCCTCTTCTCAGGATCTGATGTTTGGAGGAATGCTGTGGAAAGTCAGAGGACATGGCAGGATGGAATAGATTATTTGGGAAAACTTGGCCAGGAAGTGAAGTAGTTCAGAGATGTAGAAGGTCTTCCAAAAGAAGTGGATCCTGGTGAAAGCTGGGGTGGTTGGAATGGTTCACTCTTTGTCCATTGAACTGAAGCTAATCCGACTCGAAGGACCATGAAAAATATTATGTGACTGTGCGGGAGAAATAAAGTGAGCTCCACCAGTCTCAGAAAATTGGGAGACCAAGTGAGTTGGACTTGTAATTATAGCCTCTGAGTGGAGCTCCATCCATAGGTGCAACCCAAAGGAGGGGTCAAGGTACAGCAATGGGAGGGACCAAGGGGAGAGCAGGGAAGAGGATGAGGGGATTCTGTACAGTCATAATAGTAATGTATAATCCCTCAGTCGTCCAGGTAGGTTCTGTAGTCATAGTAAAAAAATGCATAAATTGGTGGTAGTTTTTTTCACTATTTTATCTTCAATATTTTTTATACATGTAGTTATTTTATTGGGTACTTTTACATATTTAATAACAGAAATGCGTCTAGAGCAGATTCTCAATCTTTTGTGCCATGGTAACCAGTTTCTCTCCCTTGTTTTCCGGTTAATGTGAAGTATTTGGAGCTGCGTTTCAACAGAGCCACTCGTCTGTTGGGCACTGTGTTTTTCATTCTGCAGACAGTGAGTCACTTTTCCACAATATCAAACCAAAAGTGTATCCGTACCACAACCACACTGACTCAGAACCACAAGGGATAACCTCAGAGACAGTGAATAAGGCATGTATTTCCTATTTTCTATCGTTGCAGGTGCTCTATACTGGGATAGTCATTTATACCCCTGCTCTAGCTTTAACTCAAGGTAAACTGTGGTCATCCCTTTGAAATGTGTTTGTTTGATTTTAATGACTGTTCTATTGGCTATGGGTTACTGTCCTGACTAATGTTTTGACTAAATACATATATTATTGTCATCTTTGTAGTGACAGAAATAGATCTATGGGGTGCTATAGTGTCCACTGGACTAGTCTGCACTTTCTACTGCACAATGGTATGTGAAGGACAAAATGCAACACAACTTAATGCATTCATTTACAATCTTTACCATTTGGTTTTTACTATTTTTTCCAGGGAGGATTGAAGGCAGTGGTGTGGACTGATGTCTTTCAGGTAAACCACATGTTACTCAGACTAGTTAGGGTAACAGTTGTGGAGTTGTGGTGGGTCCATTCCAAGTTGTTTGGCTTAATTATAAAATGCTAAATTGTTAAATGATAGATGTAAGTAATTACTAGATCTTGAGAGACTCACAGTCTAAGTTTGTCAGTGCTTTTTAAGTTAATATGTTAAGTAATATGAAATGTACAAAAACTCATTTTAAAATTGTTGTCTCTTTCAACATATTACAATTAAAACGCAGATAAACAAAGACATTTTTAAAAATTACATATTTTATAAGCAGTGTTAATTTGACCATATGTTACTTAAAGAAACTACAGTCAGAAACCATTCAAACTCATTTTGATACTGTGCTCTTGAACACTTCATATTAGAAATTTGATTTAATCTTAATTTATTGTCCACAGGTCGGTGTCATGTTGGCAGGTTTCCTCGCTGTCATTGTTCGTGCTGTGATTTTAAAAGGAGGCGTCTTTCCCATTATCAAAGATGCACAAGAAGGAGGGAGACTCAACTTCTGGGAGTACGATGACTCTGACAATAAAAAAAAAACAATTCATAAAAATCCTAGTAATTGCATCACTGTATAGTTATTTGTGTTATTTTTTAGCTTTGACCTGAACCCTTTGAGACGACACACTTTCTGGACCGTTACCATTGGTGCGACATTTGTGTGGTCCAGCATTTATGGGATCAACCAGGCCCAGGTTCAACGATACATCTCCTGCAAAAGTCTCACTCAGGCCAAACTGTGGGTTAATATTGTATTGCTAAGGTTAATAGCATGTTCACCGGTAATTTAAAAGTGACACCTGGTTAGTAAATATGCTGTTTTCTTCTAGATCTCTTTATGTAAACCTGTTGGGTCTGTGGGTGATAGTGCTGTGCTCAGTTTTTGCTGGACTGTGTCTGTATTCTGTCTATAAAACCTGTGACCCCTGGACCTCTGGACTCATCTCTGCCCCAGATCAGGTCTAACCCATTATCCTGAAACTTAAAAAAAGAAATGAAAATTGATACTTGTTTTTATCAAATGTGACAGTGATTGAATTTTTTATTTTATTTATCTAAACATCTATTTCTGCCAATATAACATCCTATATTAGTCCTATATTAGTGTCAGTATAGTGTTAGTGTTACTATATGTTTATGAATGGCATTTTATTTGTATTGTGTTTTGCAGCTGATGCCATATTTGGTAATGGATATTTTAGGAAGCTACCCTGGACTTCCTGGACTGTTTGTAGCAGCAGCCTACAGTGGATCATTGAGGTAAATGTCAAATGTAACCAAGTTAAATGCTTTACTTAAAACCCATTCATGAAAAGTCGTACATCAGATTTCTAGACTATTTTGTATGTTTCTCTCATTTAAATTATTGTATTTTCTTTATGTGCAGCACAGTGTCTTCCAGTATTAATGCTCTGGCTGCAGTGACAGTGGAAGATCTAATTAAGCCAAATACAAACCTGTCAGAGAAACGGCTGTCCTGGATTTCCAAAGGACTCAGTGAGAAAATTATTATCTAAAACCTTAAAGAGTCATTTTATTTGTAATCACTGTGTTTTATAGGCTTATTGTATGGAGTCTTGTGCATTGGGATGGCAGCAATGGCTTCTCTTATGGGAGGAATCTTACAGGTAGAGATATACAGTTAAATTTGTGTTATGTTTATATTTATATTGAAACACAACATCCAATTAATTTGTGGGTTTCAGCTGTTTATAGGCGACATTTTGAGCACTTTTTACCATTTTGAGCTCCATTCAAATGGCAGAATTTTTTTTTTATTGTTAACTGCTATGACAACATTGCAAATTTGCCATCACTCTGAAACCAGGGGACAGTGCAAAATGTGTTATCTCCATTTTAACAGGCTGCCATCAGTATATTTGGTGTCATTGGAGGTCCATTGCTAGGCCTTTTCGTGTTGGGTATTCTCTGCCCCTTTGCCAACTCAAAAGTATGTTTCAATTCAGTTCAGGTGTACCTATACTTTGTGAACAGACATGAACTGTTTTATTCTAATCTTGTACAGGGCGCGTTGTCAGGCCTGGTGTTAGGTTTTGCCTTGTCTCTCTGGGTTTCCATTGGCTCTCACATTTACCCACCTCCTCCTGAACTGACCCACCCACTGCCACTAAACACTTCAGGCTGTAACTTCTCCACAGCAGAGATTCAAAACTGGACATTCACCATCACCCCAACTGAGGTTATCCCAATTACAACACTTGAGCAAGACATAGGAAGCAAGTATGTAGATGTTTTTACCCACCCCCTCTCTCTTATCTATCTCTATGCCTCCTGTGTGTTCAGTTTTAACCTAAGCATCATATTTTACCAGCGGTGGAATGTAACAAAGTAAAAGTAGTAAAGTACTATACTTAAGTACACATTTTAGGTATCCGTACTTTACTTAAGTACATTTTAAAGTGGATACTTACATATTTGAGAGCAGGTATCCGTACTTCCTACTTCACTATATTTTTGAACTAGCCTGAAAAGTAAAAGTATTTTTCATTATTGTTTGACACCTGCTGAAAAGGCTGACGTAAAATGTATTGTATAATAAAAACAGGTAGAAAAAAAGAATTGATTCAGTTGTTTCTATTGAACAAAATACACCACAGATCTCTATCAAAATCAATACATTTGAAGGTTTTTAAAACCTCAACATCTGTGCGAAATACTTTTAAAGTACATTTTTTAAATGGGTTCTTTAATACTTTTTCTATATTTTTTCTTGTGATACTTTTATTTTTATTTGAGTATTTTTGCTGTATTTCCAGTATCTGTACTTTTACTTAAGTAACAAAATCAAGTACTTCTTCCACCTCTGCATTTTACTTTACCATCATATTTACAAACCTTATTCTGTGCATGCCTCCATTTTTACCTTCATACCTATGGCTCTAAACCAAAACATATTTTTGGTCTTATTACTCAAAAAAATGTTTACGGTTTTCCCAGGTCTCTTTTGGTGGACAAGTGGTACTCCTTGTCATACATGTACTTCTGTCCCATTGGAACCATAACTGTCATCTGCGTGGGGCTTTTAGTAAGCTTATTTTCAGGTAAAGAAAACATTCAAATCTTGCCTACTCTACAGTTGCTGTTTGATAAACAGTTCAAAATCTAAATCTGTCAAAGATAACAGCCTATTTAATTAAATGTTATTTCATTGCAATTTTTATTACAGGAGGAACAAAACAAAAACTGGAATCAAAGCTTACTTTAATGAAGGAAGATACAACTTTGTTTTATGTGAACAAATATATCAAACACAGTGTAAGTATTAGTAACAGTAAATATGTCATACTAGGAATTAAAATAAAACAATGACTTTCTGCTGTGCACTTTTAAGGTTCTGGGGAAGAATGTACAACTGAACTTAACAAGCGACAGGCTCAGTAAAGCACAAGGGAACACAAATCTTGCTTTTGTCGAACTGAACTTGCCAAAATAAATATTTTCCTTTAATACTGTACCTTCATCAACAGTACACCTACATCCCTAGAGTCCAGACTCCCTCTAGGGATGCGATTCATATTGTATTCAGTAGTCTGATATTTATATACCATATCATTTAAACAGTATCTACTTTCTGTAATTAAAAGTACAGGGTGTCCATAAAGTCTCTTTACAATTTTAAAATTGAATTACAAAGGCAACTGATAAGATATATTAGATTTGTTCTATTGTACTCAGTGGTTATGAATGCTTTAATCACATTGCATTTTTGTATGACATCCATTCTTTCTATAGAGCTATGGTAAAGATGTCGTGTCTCAAACAAAGATACGGGACATTACTGAACTAAAGCAAAATAGAACAGATGCGATTGCAGCCATTGATGAGGGTATGCTACAGTGAACATGGCAAGAAATTGACTACCGTCTTGATGTACTTCGTGCAACTAATGGTGACCATATAGAGGTGTACTAAATGAGTTAAAAAAATGTGGAAACCGCTGACTACAATAGAATATGTCTGATTAAGATATCTTAACAGTTGCCTTTGTAATAAATGTTTTAAATTGAAAAGAGACTTTACTGTATATCTACCATTCTATATTGCAAGATAGCACAGCCTACAGAACAGTACTGTTGTTAAATGTTCATTAAAGAATCTTCTTCCCTCACAGTAAATTTATTTGGCATGTAATTTCTGGGACCTTTGCAGAAGCGATAATGTTGTGCATAGTATTGCAGCTGTAATAATAAGCACAAAGTGCTAATGGGAACTGAAGAATCTTGGGTCACTGCAAGATTTCAAGGGCATCAACAGCAGCCTGTTCTTCAGTCCGGTGGCTTTTCATGTGGGTTTTTAAACAGTGTGCTTGTGTATAGGCCCTGTCACACAGTGTGCACTTGTATGGTTTATGCCCTGTTCATTAAAGAATCTTCTTCCCTCACAGTAAATTTATTTGGCATGTAATTTCTGGGACCTTTGCAGAAGCGATAATGTTGTGCATAGTATTGCAGCTGTAATAATAAGCACAAAGTGCTAATGGGAACTGAAGAATCTTGGGTCACTGCAAGATTTCAAGGGCATCAACAGCAGCCTGTTCTTCAGTCCGGTGGCTTTTCATGTGGGTTTTTAAACAGTGTGCTTGTGTATAGGCCCTGTCACACAGTGTGCACTTGTATGGTTTATGCCCAGTGTGAGTCCTCATGTGCATCTCCAAGTGCGACTTACGAGATGATTTACATCCACACACCGTACAGGTGAAAGGTTTGATGCCAAGATGGGAGTTCATGTGGTTTCTAAGATGACTAGGTAATCTAAACTTCACACCACATAGTTCACATCTGTGAGTCTTTTCCCCAGAGTGTACCCTCAAGTGTGCTTCTAATGCTCCTTTTAATAATTTGTCACAAACAGGACATTTAATGAGACGTAATTCATCATGTACTCTCTGGTGCGTCAACAATGTTGTCTTTGTATAAAATGTTTTGCTGCAAATGTCACACAAAAATTTTCTTTCTCTGTCAAAATGAATTTTCTCATGTGTTTTTAGAAAAGTTCTATTATAAAACCACTTTCCACAATGTTTACAGCTGTGTTTCTTCTCAGAGTGAATCAGCTTGTGTCGTGAGAGACTTGAATGATCTGACAGACATTTACCACATACATCACAAGAATATGGCTTTCCGTCTGTGTGTATCTTCTTATGAACATAAAGCTGTGTTTTAATTCGAAAAATCTGAGGGCAGTAGTCACATTTGTAACTAGGCTTTTCTTTTTGAGGTACATAAATTTTTTTCCACATGTTGCCATCAGCTGCAGCAGTTTCGTCAAACTCACAGGTAACTTTGTGTTTTTGAAAAACAATGAAGGTCAGAAAATATCGACCACATTTGTCACATTGATGAAGTTTCTGGTGAGTTCCCAGATGACTCTTGAGCTCCTCTGAGGACTCCAGCTCTTGTCCACATACTCCACAGATGCTTTTTGGATTATCCAGGTGACACAGAGCATGTTTGGTTAAAATTTTTATGGACTGGAATGCAAGGCCACATACTTTACACGAATCAGGGCTCAGCTGTGCAACTCTTTTCTTTCTGATCTTTTTAGCCCTTGGAGAAGCGCTGTGTTCTTCATTGTTTTGTTCTGGAGTCCAGTCATCATCATCTTCACCCTCTTCACTCTGAGCTGCATATACAATGGAGGACAGGCCATCTTGTTCATCTGTCAATTTACTGGGACCCCCCCTTTCTGACTGTTCTTCAAGACCGCTGTGGGAAAAGGGAGGCGCTGCAGTCATACTGTCTTGGACTCTCAAAATATCATTATCTAACAAGCCTAACCTTACAAAATATATTTCTTTATGAGTTGTTTGTAAAATAGTGAGGGAAAAAAAAATCATCAATTTAGTAATAAAGGTTCAATCTTAAACAGCTGCAAAGCTGATATATTTAAAAACATGTGTTTTTGCATAAATGTTTATATTTTTATTTGAAAATATAACTTACATAAAACAACCCTGTCATGAGTGTCATACTTACCTTGTACTGGGCTTGTGATCATGTGATGATGTTGCTGTGTCACAACTGTCTTCAAGCTCCTTCAGTAGTAAATAATTATCAGCCACAAGACTTTTGATTAATTAAATAATTTAATTAAATTACCTTTGGCTGTATGTAAAAGGCAAGGTGGTTCTGTGCATTTCTGAAGGCTCTGTAGAGCTCACCCTGTGTCATCCTATTCACTGGATGAGAAACTAATGTTTTGTTTCTTTCAAGCAAGACAGCCTCAAGAGGTTTGTCTTCTCCAAGCTCAGGAAAGGTGGACCTCAGATGATTGAAGAAGTCAGGCTCGCTTAAATTTTGTTGACACAATATTGTCTGAGCTGGACCTTTAAGCATGAAAGCTGACACAAATGGCAGCTGTTATTATTACATATGTGTAAAGTCTGATAAATTGAATTTCTAAATGCCTTACCATTGTTTGATAAAGCTGTATCGGGGCACTTTTCCATCAAACCAATTCTAAGTTTAATCAAATGCTTTTTTTTTAAAGATTTCAGTAGTTTGCTTTGGTTAGGTTTCATTTGTGTTTCTTCTTTCTTTTCACCGGCGGGGCTCTTCAACAATTCATGATCAACTTTAATCAAATGCTTTTTCTTTCCAGTTGAAGAGCGCGGCGTTATTTTCTGGTTGGGTTTCCATTCTTTTTCTTCTTTCTTCTCACGGTCAGAGTCTGTCTCATCGTCGTTTGATCTGTATCGCTTCGGCACCCGCCTCCTTCTTTTAACCTTCGTATTTTGGGTATCATCTACTGTTTCATCGCAGAGATACTTCTCTCCTCTTGCCGGACAGGACACAGAGGAGTCACTGGCTAGATCTACAAAAGCACAATTGCTTTCTTCGTGGTCCAGCAACGTTTCTTCACGAGATACTGTTGAGGGCTCACTGATACTAAGCCTCCCTATGCTGCAAAAACACACAATTATGTTAACGGCAACTTTTAAAAAGAAAAAAAAAAGGTATTGATATATAAATTAGAACATTGCCAACCGTTTTCTTGATGCCCTATTATCCTTGTCTTTTGTGAAATTCTTTTGCACGTGTTTTGCTTCATCTTCGCCTGAAGACACACTAGACACGTCTGGGGTTCCATAACTACAATCTAGGAAAGCAAAGTTATAAATGTATGTAAAGTTAAACCCCATGCATCCTCTACCATTAATAACAATTAATGTTTCCTCGTACCTATCCTGCTCAGATATACTCGAGGTTGCAGGATCGCGTCTAGTTGCCCCTTCTTATCACTCAACTCCCGCTTCAACAGCAAAACTTCATTTTCGTATCCAGCTACTGTCGTCTCCACCACCGCTAGCACTTCCCGTACGGCTATAGTCATTTTTTCAGTAATTAGCCCCCTCAGTATTTCAACTTTTGAAAGTGCGCTCTTAGATGAGCCAACAACATAAACCCCAACAGCCTCCATCTCAAAAGCAAAACCACCGATCTATTAAAAAATCTGAATAAAACAAGCCAGCACGATGAGCACTTCCTGTTTCAGTAGCGTGCAGTGCACGCGTAATTTTAGTCCGGGTGAAAACAATACAAGAGGCGTTTTGTCGTTTTTCTTGTATCATAGAAACATAATATGAAACATGCTCACTCAGCGCTACTTATTTAACGTAATTTATTTAACACTATGAACCCGTTATCATTAGGCCACCAAAATGTTAATTTTTTAATATTCTTTGTTCTGTTTTTTTAATGGATCCAAGGAGCTTGCTTTTCAAGCTAAACATATGCCAAAGCCTAATCTAGTTAGATCTCAGAAGCTAAGCAAGGCTGGGTTTGGATGGAAGACAACTGTGAATACCAGGTGCCAATGGCAAAAAATGGTTGCTGTGTCCTTAGGCAAGACATTTCACCCACATTGCATGACTGTGGTGTGTGTGTGTGAGTGTTGGTGGTGGACGGAGGAGCTGATGGCGCAGACCGGCAGCCTTGCTTCCGTCAGTCTGCCCCAGAGCAGCTGTGGCTACAATAGTAGATTACCACCATCAAGTATTGTCTTGAAAGATGCTATATAAATCCAATGATTGATTGATAAGCCTAATTAATTAGTTTCACAATAAACTAATTATGTAGGCCTAAATATCAGTTTGTCTTGTTGCTCCAGAGTCTTTATATAATCCATAGACTGTCTATAATGTAACCTTTGGTTATAACATAATTATCTTGTGCAAACAACAATATATAGGCCTATAGTAGGTCTGACCATGCATGGAGGGTTCCATCCCAAATTCAGAACCCTGAGACTATACGCTAGCCGGAAGGAAGTAGGCCGAGGACTAGTGAGTGTGAGAGCCACTGTCCAGGATCCTGTGGGATTTCCAGAATGGTTATGGCGAACCAGCCAGACGTTGTGGTGGTGGATAAACAACAGAGCAAAGCTGTTGTGGTGGACATCGCAGTACCAAGTGATGAGAACATCAGGAAAAAGGAATAGTCAGAGCACTTGGGGCAGTGACCCCCAAACTGGAAAAGTGGCTATATCAGATCCCAGGAAAAACATCAGACATCTCAGTCCAGAAAAGTGCAGTACTAGGAACAGCAAAGATACTGCGCAAAACCCTTAAGCTTCCAGACCTCTGGTAAAGGACCCGAGCGTGGAA
>JACM01078311.1:0-12135 GCA_000787095.1 Periophthalmodon schlosseri | reverse complement strand
TCCTGTCATCCCGATCAAAAAAGTCAACTGGACTCATATCATATCTTTCACTGCGTTGCCATGGCGATGCGCGAAAGTCCCCATGTTATCCTAATGGGAAAATTTCCTCATTTTCGTACATTTTAAAGCTAAGACAACTTCTTAGCTTCTTTGAAGAATGTGAAATTTGGCGCAGTCACTCATCAGGTCGTCCCCATCAAAAAAGTCCAGGGTCCAAGTTTGTATTTTGTACGGTGTTGCCGTGGCGATGCCTCAAAAACCCATATTATTCCATATTATATTTTTCCCTTCCAGTGTCTTTTGTCTTTGTTTAGTGCCAAGTACAACCCAAAGTTGCAAGAAAACACAGGCAAGTGGCGCGTTAGCGCCACCCTTAGGGTGTGCCGAGTCGGCAGAGCGCGAGGCGTGGCCCGCAAGTGCTGTTCGATGCCGCTTGCGACCCTCAGGGAGTGCCGGGTCGGCCGAGTGCGAAGCGCGGCCCGCGAGGGCCGTTCGATGCCGCTTGCGGCTTTAATTTTAATTTTTTTTATTCTCCGAAATTGAAATTTTATAAATAAATAAACACAAAGGTATGTGTGAAGAGGTAACCAAGGGAACAGAGGCACAATTAGGAAGTTTTCTACGCCGTTTACCTTTCAGCACCACGGACAGCTACCCATCCCACTGCTCTTTCCACGCAAACGTTTTTTTTTTTTTAAGTAATAAAAGTAAAACATAGTACAGTGTCAGATCACACGAAAAATGTAAAGGTGCATTGACCTGTAACGCGGTCTGATCGCGTCACCTGCTTGTCTCCACGGTGATAAGTAAGTTTAATGCCATACTGTGTTAAAACTGTGAACGGTCAATTTTTAATATAGCGCTTTTCCACCTTCAAGACACTCAAAGCACTTTACATCAAGGAACCACTCGCCCGCTCGCACGCGCATTCACACACCGATGTGCATAGACACTGGGGGCGGGGCGGGTTTACTGTCTTGCCCGAGGACACAACAATGGCATTCATCTGTGGGTCAGTGGACGTGACCACTCAGCCGGTGATGTTTACGTCGAGGGCTGGATTTCAACAGCCAACCTTTGGATCAGCGGACAAAGACGGTCGCCGTCGCCGTGACGCTCTGGGAAGAAATAGAAATGACATCTCCATGGAGACAAGCAAGTTAGCGACTCTCCATCAGAAAAGTTGCACCTTTAAATAAAACGATAGTAGTAGTAAGTAGCTCCAGTAGAAATGGCAGTGGTAGCTATATTTTGGTCACATTGACACTAAATATTCTTACTAGTGTTTAGACTATTGCCGTTAGATTACATTTGCTGGGTTTTAGATGGCATCACAATATTATAATCTAACATTAATGTCATTTTTCCCATGTGTTCATACAGAAAACAAATCTAAAAATCTCTCTCAAAAATTGCATCAGCGTAACCAGATAGTTTCTCATCTATAATATTTAAGCTGGTTCCTATAGCGCACTCAGTTCAAGATTATTATCCTGAACAGGGCCAACATTTACGCGTACTTCTTGTCAGCTGCTGCCACGCTGCACACGCACAGCGCAGTGGACCGGCGTGGGCGGGCTCTATTCCCGTCCGGCATCTGTCAGTCACACTTGTGCAGATCTGATGGACTGACGACATGACGGACACCTCGGCCCCAGTGTGTCCGACAGTATGAGCAGGTGTGAACGCTCCCGTGTCAGCGCCCGAGTCAGCGCCCACGCCGGTCCGAACAAGTCTCCAGGTGAACTGTTACATTCGTCATCCGGAGAGAGAGGGCGGAAACCAGTCCTGCTATAGGCTGTGTGGAGCCGCGTGTGTGGGAAAGTACTGGTGTTTTCAGAGTCCACAATGTGACGAGATGAATGTGTCATAGTCCCAAATGTGGGGCAAGAGGCAGTTTTTTTGTTTTTTTGTTTTTTTTCTTTTGATTACATTGTACTTAACCATGAAATATCCAAAACGTAAAATCACAAATGTTGAACCCGATTTCTTGTATAGACTAGATCTGATAACTCGCTGTATTACAACACAAATTTGCATCTTTGGAACATTATTAGTGAGTGGCAACATTACAGTATATGAGTGTCAGTGGTGAGTAATGTAATTTTTTTCTCAAAACTGCTGCTCAAAACACATCTAAAATGTGAAAGAGCTGTTTCAGTCTTATAGCAAATATAAAACTCTACAACTCTGTTAAATATTTAGTTTGTACCTGACATCTAAAACAAGAAACCCAAGTAAACAGTAGTAGAAAACCAGTGAGCAGTTTAACAGAAACACTGCAGGCTACACTCACATTTATCACTGATACAGACTTTGGGATCAGACACAGTTGAACTGAACCTTTCTCTCCTTAAATAAGATGTTTCTGAGTCTGTGTGTTGAGGAAATCATTTTTGTGGGGTGAAAAACAGCAGCTACATGGACAAAAATGAGCCAAAAAAACCCTAAGAAACACATTTTGTCAGTTAAGCCGTCCATAGTTCTGCCACTGAGTCAGAATGTTGAGGGGCATTTTTCAAATAAAATGTCACTGCAAAACCTCAATAGGCTCCGTGCACAGTAGCGCCCGGCAACCTCGCTGTTAGCATCACTACTTCCTGTCCAATTTTATCTCTATGAGATGAATAAATATTTTAAACTAAGGCAGTGGACAGGGAGCTGCGGGTGGAAGTCACTGACAACATGTTAAAAACTACACAAATAAAGTGAACACTTCACTGGAGGACACTTCTGTGTTTAGAAAGAGAGATGTTTGTGTCTCAGTGCTATTGCTAATGCTAATTTTGAGGCATAATAAATATTAAAACACCACAAATTGAAGTGTTCTACACATTAAAATAATTGGGTGGGTCTTTATTGTAATTAATTAGAATTTTAAAAGGTTGTTTATTTAATGTTTTACAATTTTAATAAAAGTGAAGTGTTAGCTTTGAGACACAGTGAACTAGCTAGTGCGATGCTGTGCACAGAGCCTATTGGGTGAAAAGCAAGAGTTAAACTACAAAGGACAATATTGGAATCACGTACTTTCCAGTTTGTTTGCATGCAGACATAAAGGCCGCACTTTTATGCAACGCTAGAAATCAAATAACTCAAAATACAAATTATGAAATTGATGTAATTAGTACTGATAATGCATGTAATTATTAAGTTGAGTGCAAAATGTAGACTGACAGTAGCTCAGTTGGTAGAGTGTTTGTCCACTGATCCGAAGGTTGGCGGTTTGATTCCAGCTCCCACAAATGAATACCGTCGTTGTGTTCTTGGGCAAGACACTTAACCCACCTCACCCCCAGTGTCTGCGTACACCGGTGTATGAATGTGTGTGTGAATGGGTGAGTGGCTCCTTGATGTAAAGCGCTTTGAGAGCCTTGAAGTTGGAAAAGTGCTGTATAAAAATGTGACCATGGCCATTTACCAAAGTTACCAGTACAGAACAACAATTACTCAATTTTTTGTGTTTTTTTTCCCCAAAATGTATTATCATTTCTGGTGTAACTACAGCTATCAGTCTTTTACAATGATAAAAGGTACTACAAATAGTACATCAACTACCATTACTACAATACACTACTATACCCCAATCACTGATACTAAATGCAATACCTTTAACAATTTGTATCTACAATTTATACTGAAAATACTTCCTCATCACAATCCTATTATCTAAAGAATATAATTTGCAAAGAACTATCTAGCCAATATCTCCTAACCCCACCTCTGCTATTACTAGATACAAAAACTGTCATGGAGGAAAAGCAAAACATCCCAACTGTAAAAGTCACTGAGACCGCACGCAGGGTTCAAAAGAGCCCTCCATTTTGTAGCTTGCCTCCTCTCTCGCTGTGTTATCTATTCCACTGCGAGCCAAAAAGCACCAAGTAAATGACTCAAACTTCCCCTCAAAAACAAACAGCACTTTATCTACGCTATCATGATTTATTTTTTTTTCTTTGTAGATTTATACCCCGCACTCCGTCGCCTCCTCGTCCTCCCACTGCTGATGATTTGCAGCGATTCCGAAGACGACAAAACATGGAAATTGCACAGAGGGGATCGGGAATTTGCTTCTCGATAACATCTGCGGCTAACTACGACGCTCAGCGGGCGCAATCACCAGCCCTTGTAGGCCCGCTCCTTGAACTC
Organism: Periophthalmodon schlosseri; assembly: GCA_000787095.1. Classification (NCBI taxonomy): domain Eukaryota; kingdom Metazoa; phylum Chordata; class Actinopteri; order Gobiiformes; family Gobiidae; genus Periophthalmodon; species Periophthalmodon schlosseri. Next base: position 7,986 of record JACM01078311.1, on the reverse strand, counting down.
GATCGTATTTATTTGGAGGGAAAAAAGGCCTCGTATTGTCTCATGCACCTAGCAGCCTCTTCAGCCCGGGAACTTTTATAGCCATCCCCTTATCCGGAATGGCAATTAGCTCCGGTAGGCTGGGGAGAGGCCAGGGATGCGTTGGTATGCGGAAGGCTGTGCAAAGTTAATGGACTTTTAAATGGACACAGTTCCCTCATTCCCTCATTAATGCCGTCCGCGGTCCCTGCCTATGCGTCCGTTTGATTTCAAAGGTCAACTCTCAAATGTCAACATGGCAGCGGTAAATAGCTTTTTATGACGCCTGTGTTCAAAGTATGTGAGTTATTGGAGTGGCCCCGGTGGAGATGGCATGTATTTATTGCTGATTTATCTTGGTATTCATATTAGGTGCGTGGCATAAATAGGCACTTACCCAAAGATAAACGAGCGGTAATCTGCGAAAGGCTGTTTTTGTTGGCAAGAAGCTGTGAAGTGCGCCATTTAAAGTTATGGTTTGTAAAGGTGGGATGTTGAGGGAAATGAAGCGGATGGAGTGATTTGCAGTTTGTAGTGTTGCCCCAACTGCTATTCACAACAGATTTTTTTTTTGTTTGTTTTTCTTATAAGTTTTGTGTATTTATTTTGTTTGCTCAAAGCCGAAGTTGAACCACGGACATGTACTTTTACTTTTCAGCCCAATTCAAAAATGTAGTGTAGTAGAAAGTACAGATACCTGCTCTCAAATGTAGTGAAGTAAAAGTAAAAAGTATCTACTGTGAAAATTTGCTTAAGTACAGACACCTATAAAGTCTGTATATATAAATGGACATAGCTAATCCGCTAGCAGCCGCATTGTGTATTTATTTTTGTTTGCTCAAAGCCGAAGTTGAACTCGAAAACTTTAGTCAGGATGTTACCGCGAACATGGTAAAAATAACCCCTCAAATCACATGAAAAGTACTTTTTACTTTTGAATCTAGTTAAAAAATGTAGTAGAGTAGAAAGTACAGGTACCTGCTCTCAAATGTAGTGAAGTAAAAGTAGAAAGTATTCACTGTCAAATTGATATAAGTACAAATACCTACCTAAAAAGTCTACTTACAATAGTAGTACAGTACTTTAACCAGTTTTAGTAAGGTAAGTATAATTTATTGAGACTTCTGAGACTTAAACACATCCTGAAGATGTGAGACAGGCCTCTACTTTGACTATGTTTAAATCCAGGCTCAAAACGGTTCTGTTTAGCTGTGCATATGACTGAAACGTTTTTATTCTGCACTCTTCTCTTTTAATGTTAATTTTATGATGATTATTTATGTTTTGATTTGTTGTGTTGTGATTTTAATTTAATGTCTTTTCTGCAAAGCACTTGAATTATACAAATAAACTTGCCTTGCCTTGCCTTAAATAAAATATACAACAAAAAGTACTAAATCTCCTTTACACAAAAAATGGGGCCCAGCAGCTAAAAGCATAGACTGTATATATATAAATGGACATAGCTAATCCTAATCCATGTTGAGGAAAATGAAGCAGATGGAGTGATTTGTAGTTTGTAGTACAGACCTAAATGCTACTCACAATGGAATTATAACACTAAACAACTCCGACTAGCTTTCATCTGATTTTAAGCAGATTGTTGATTCTACTCGGCAACTCTGGACCCAAAAGGGTTTATAAATTTGTCTGCCTTATAAGCGAAAAACATACTAAAATGTTGGTATCAAAGTTTTTTACTAGAACACAGTCCACTCCTTATAGCTCAAAGAATTGATCATTTTATTTTAAGGTTGTTCTGTCATTCTTATTAACTGCTACCTCTGATTATTTACTTATTTACAAATGAATCATGTAGAATTGAACTTGAAGATCAGGAGCTAGACTATTTTACTGATCATTGGAACTTGAACTCGTTAACAGACAACTTGAGCTTCAGAACTGATTGTTAAATGGTCTGTGCACAAGGGTAGACAGTTTCAATCAGTGGGACAGTTACCTCGACCATTTCTGATGTAATGTCTATGAGGTTTTTGCTGAGTCGCGCTAAAATCAGTCAGTTGAACACTTTACAAATGCAGGGAAAACTTCACGGAGGACACTTCTGCGCTTACAAAGGTATGTCTTTGTGTGTTGGCGCTAATGCTAATGATAGTTTCGGAGCCTAAAAAATATTTAAATAACGCCACTGACTGAAATAATCTACCCCTAATAATAATTAGGTCGTTCTTATAGCAAATTTCATTTTTTAATTTTTTTTTTTTTGTATGTTTTAACAAGTTAGCATTAGCACTGACACACAAGATGTACCTTTCTAAAAGCGTGTCCTTGGGTTAGTTTTCCTCACATTTGTAAAGTGTTTAACACATTGTCAATGACATCCACCCGCAGCTCCCTGTCCACTGCCTGATTTGTCAGGATTTATTGATTTTAGCGCAACTCGGCAAAAATCTAATAGATGTTACATTACGCCGGAAATGGTGGGTCCGACTGTCCCTCTGATTGGAACTAGCCGGCTACAGTTGTGCACAGAACCAATTGATTCAGGAAATTGGTGAGTCGGACTCACATGTTCAGACCTGGGACATGGGCACAAAAACAAGCTGCACTTCTCCCTAGCTGGACTGCAGTGCTACACTTCATGTAAACTTTTTGGTGACTCAGAATCTCATTTGGATCTGAACAGTGACAACTTGGACATGAGCAGAAAACAAGTGATCCTTCTGCAACACTGCCAGCTGCACTCAGTGATAGAAGGCCATATTTGCATGTACAAAGCACAGCGTTTATAACACTCTGTATTCTGACACCGTATTGATCATTATGTTAGACAGCAAAGTGCTACAAAATCATGCTATGTTATTTAGCATGACAGTTATTGAGTCTCTGCGCGGTGCTTTTAGCTTCACTCAAACTGATGTGGGCTGCACCTAAAAATCCAAATGGAGGTAAACATCGCCCCTAAATATTTTAAACTTCTTTGTTTGAACATTTAAATAAGGCAACGGCATGTTTCCAACTGTGATCCTATGTCAGTTAAAAGGTAATTAAGTATCTGAAGTAGTAATTAGCAGGACCATAATTGCCCAAAACATCCAGTAGGTTGACTTTAAAAGGCTTATGTGAGTGCGACAGTGATGTCTGGCTGACATACACACCTGACATGTGTTTGGGTTATTGTGAATGTCATTGCTGAGAATTATTTGAAGTATTTAGTTGATGATGTATTTGAAGTATTTAGTTGACTTGATGAATGTAGACGTAATTGCAGTGGTGGATGAAGTACTCAATTTTGTTATTTAAGTAAAAGTATAGATACAGAGGTAAAAAGTTTCACAAGTAAAAGTATCACATGAAAAAATCTACTTAAGTAATAGTATGAAATAGTAGTATAACATAATATAAAATGTACTTTAAGAGTAAAAAGTAAAAGTATTTCACACAAGTGACAATACTGCTCGGTATAGGAACTTCTACAGGAAATGCGTGGCTCCATCGGCTCCAGTTCACTTTCTACTGAAAAACTGTCGCCCTCTCTCCGTAAATGCTGCTGTCAGATTTGTCATTCTGATCTTAAAATGTTTGTATTAACCGGCTCTATGTGATCCTGGTATTTTTATTTTGCTATTTTGTCCGTAAATCAAGATAAACATAAACATAAACATAAACATTAATAAGAGGCAAATCAGGCACCTCCCTTTAGCATTAGCAACAAGTTTGATTGACAGCGTCGCTAAGCGTCTAAGCTCCTTGCTAAACCAGCAGTGCGAGCGGAAAGGCGTGTTACCGTCAACAGCCTGGCTCCAGATTGGCTCTTCGGTTGCTATGATACTTGTGGTCGGAATTCCAAATATGGAACGTGGCTCCTGTAACCGCTGGCCCCAATGAGTTTCATTTGACTGGAGCCGAACGCTATGGGTGACGTCACACTCGCTTATGCTGCGTCCAGACTGCGACATCAAAACGCACTGGACGCCTCTAGTTGGACGCCTTTACATTCGAGGGGAGACGCCTCCGATGCACGGCGTCCGTTGCGGTCTGTGAGTGCCTTTGAGTGTTTTGTTTTCCCGGTCTCTTTGTGAATGATGGCAGACCAGGTTGAGAGAGTAGCTTTAGGGTATTTAGTACATAAAACCCATCAACAGAGGCGATCGGCTCGGCGGCAGCGTGTCTGCGTCCATGACTGATGCTTTCTCCTTCTTCCGGATAATGACGTTGCTACATCACTGGAGTGTAGTCTCCGATTGGTTGACGCTTTTTCAACTCTGGTGTCCAGCGCTTTGGTCGTGCAAACAGAGCACAGTCCAACACGTGAACGCTCGAGACGTGCCGCGTCAGCGCCAGATTTACACTGACTTGACACTTGCGGCGCACAAATGCAGCATGGCCTAGACGCGCGTCCACCATTGACTTTGCATGTAAACTCGACACCAGTGACGCCCCGGTCTGAACGCAGCATAAGTTGCTAAAACCAAGCCTGCACAGGACAACAAATAAAAACATACAACCACTAATGACTAAGTACCATTTCAGGAAAGCACAGCAATAAATTACAAACGAATAACCATCCAATCAAACTGAGCACCAGCAGCACGCGCCCACGGACAATCAGGCCTAAAGTCACTTAAGAAATAAAACTGTCACTCAAAGCACCAAATGCATCTCTGGGCTTGGTATCAAATGCCAGCGAAGCACATACAAAAGTAGAACATGCGTGTCCACTTGAACCCTGAAAAGAGGTCAACTCGGAGTTTTCAGTTTCACAGAGAGAGTGAACCTAAACCTTGAGTCAGTCACCATGGTAACTCACTTTGTAAACCTAATCTAGTCCAGAGCAGGTTTTATTCCTCTAACCCTGAGTTTAACCAGAGTCTGCTCCTGATGGAGAGCTCTGATTACACAGTTCACTTCCCCATTCACAGAAGGAGGAAGAGATAGATCAAGGCTTAATGACGAGGATTTAACTTTATAAAGATAATTTATTTTACACTTTTTTTTACATTTTGTTTCAATTTGCAATTTATAACGCAGCTCACTGCTCATAACTTCTTAAATGAGTTTGGTCAGGTTTATCAGCTTGATGTCGAGCAAATGGATGAATTCATTGAGTTCATTGTTGCCTTAATTTTATACATGTATTTAATGTGACGTATAAAAGTACAGTTTGTGTTACTACGCTACAAATGCTCTAATATCAGACCTTTAAGTGCAACAATATTAGGTTTATATGCAGACATTTCTGTGCCAAACTTTAGCTATTTTTAATCAGTTGTCCGTACAGCCTTTGTGGATCAACCAATCACAGCCCTTGCATTTGGTGGAAATTCAACACGTAGTAACTTTTCAGCCGAGGTGCACGTAAACAGCACGCGCACGGCACAGCAAACGCCGCAAGCTTTCTGATTGGCTCTCATATGTGTTGGGGAGCTGTGCAGCACATCTGCGATTTGACGCTGGACCGTAAACCAGCCTTAACTTGTCCACAGTCACATGACTTCCTGTCCCTCAAAGATAGAAGCATCCTCTGGTTTACCGTTGCCATGGTGAGTCCTCTTTTCTGGGATCCATTAATCATGACTTTTCTCCTCAGCTAAACTCAAAGTGCACAAACAAAAAGAGTTAGAGAGTTGTAACTCTGCTCCAAACCTGTTTTCGGAAACAGGAAACTCTGAGGTGGCCCTGTCTGAGTAGGATAAGTCTGAGTCAGGAATTAAACTCAGGGTTAGTATGAATATGTGACAGATATGTCTCTTTCCTCCTGGTGAAGCTGACTAAATTAACTGTGTGGAGGAGCAATTCTGGCTTGAACCTGGACTTTTTTCTGTCAACACTGAGTGAAACACAGAACAGGAAGACACTGCCACGGCTCAGCCAATAAGGTTCAATCTATGTGAACAAGGGGCAGAGCTATCCCAAGGTATGTTAGGTAATCTCAGCTGCGAAATTCATTTTTTGTAAATTCACAATGAAAGTGTTTAAACTTCACTTCACCACTATATGTGAGCGATTCAATGCATTATTTGAGATTCTATTTATTTACCTGGATGAACCCAACCTCCTACACATAACTTCACAAAAACAGGCCTTAAACGTTGACCTTAAAACTTGGTGCGTTCTTGCTGCAGTGCAAAATTGTGTCTGCTATATAGTTATAATCTATGATACCTGTGGATCATTATGTTATAATTTGCACATTTCAAATCACAATATTCATCTAAAGCAAGAAATAAGTCAGCTGACTTCCATGTTAGAAAACTGCGGTGCCCAATGGGAGCTGACATCTCAGTAAACATCATCACAACAAAGAGTCGGCACCTCCAATGGATAGCTGCACATCACGCTAGCGAGCAGCGGATTTTATTTCATTTGTAGCAAAATGACTACACGCTGCTGCCGAATCCTGTGCGTATCACCGATTAAGAAAATAAAATTGGAGAACGAAGTAAGTACAGAGCAGTGGGCGGTGAAAACGGGGACTGATCAGCAATATGGCATCTTGAAAAGCGATTAAAGATTGCTCAAACATGCGCAAATCACTACAAGTACAACTTCGGACGAGTAAACGGTGGGGAAACAACTACAACATGGTTAAACGCTCTAAAAGGTCGATTTTACACAAAGGGTCAGTTTAATCACACCAGTATCTTGTGGCTCAGACTACAGCCATTATGTCCACCGTCCACATTTGCTGTTAGTATTCCCGTCTCACTAGCAGAGACAGTGACACAGAGGAGCAGCGAGGCCACTCTTATCAACGACAGTGCGTATGACCAGTGACACATGAAGAGAGATGAAGAGTTTGATGGACACCTCGTGATGAAGACTGATGCGCTGCCTTGAACCAGCTCGGACTCACGGTTGGCCGGGCTGCGCGCTGTGCTGTGGAGGGGAGAGCAGAGGCAGAGCGCTCCACTATAGCCCGTCTTTACATCCAGCCCCGGGCCACGAGATGAGAGACATGACCCTCTGACTTTGAGCAAATCGCGCCCGCAGCACACCCGAAGTGGACCTAGCAGCGTTCAGTAGAATGAAAACAATACTTCATTTTAGCGGAAACACTGAAAACTGCAGTACAAGTGGAAACAAAGGCGCCAAATTATGGTATTTCGGCATTTTTCGACGGCCCGTTTTACAATGTTTTAGGGAATTTAAAAAAAGCGAAATTTTCAAATCCGTGCTTTTTAGCTACTGATATCAGAACTGTGTCAGGCTTCAACTTCAAAGTCTCTGAATGAAAACGTGGTTCACACAGATTTTCACTACAGAAGACTTTTACATTGTGGTTTCTTCTGCTTCTGTGTCTATAAAATCTATTCATATTGTGATTCCTGTGTGTTCAGTTTTGTCCTGTGTCTTCAGTCTAAGGACTTTGGTGGGAGGGTGCAGTATTTAGGCACACAGACTATAGTACTTGCAAAGTAGTTGATCGTCGCATTTCAAGTTCTGCGAAAAGTGTTTGTAGTTGCTTGTTGGTGCTTGAAATGGATATAAGATTGTACCGACGTGAGTATTTGCTCCTTGAGTGGCAAGTTTTGGAATTTATGCTGAAATTTTGACTGTAGTGTCAAAGCAATTGGAAAAAAAAAACAAAACAAAACAAAAAAACCCTGTAAAAAACCTTTATTCCATCTTGGCTAAAAAGATGCACGGTTCAGCCAACACGGCCTTCAGAAAAGTCCTTGGTCCTTGTCTGGTTTTCTACGCACTTTCGAGATTTATTATATTATGCAAAATCAACTTTTTAGAGCTTTTAACAATGTTATAGTTGTTTCCTCTCAACATTTACACACCTCGTTGTATTTGGAGTGATTCACGTTCAATCTTTAATCGCTTATTTTCAAGACGCTGTCGGTTTCTTTATTGTCGGTTACAGCAATACAGTCGGGTTAAAGGCAGCGTCTAGCAAAATTCAAGGCAGAGTCTAGTGAGTAGTGTCCAAAGCGATGTCTGAAGCAGAGTCTGGTAGAGTCTAGTGCAGAGTTTAGTGAGTAGAGTCTAGTGAGTAGA
>JACM01065612.1:0-23170 GCA_000787095.1 Periophthalmodon schlosseri | reverse complement strand
ATTTATTTTTTTTACAAGACAAACTTTATTTTTCTAGAATTAGTTGAATTAGTTTTGCTTTAAAAAATATTCTTGTTAGTGTGAATAAAACACCTCTCCTCCATCACACTTGTACCTTCATTTCATGACAGTTTTGTTGGAACGTTAAACTCAGTGGAGACATCGCTTGTTTTCATCTGTTCTCAGAACTCTGTCTATTTAAAGTCATCCCTATAAAACTAAGCCAAATTAAGATGAGATAGAAAATAACAAGAAATGGGTCATACTTTTATTTCTTTAAGTCCCTCTAAATTTGCACAATTACTGACTGTTATGAGTTTGATGGACTTTATTCAACTGCTAACACATGTTCAATTGTGGGCGGGACTCAGATCTTCAAAAACAAAAGTGAAACTTGTTAACATGTTAATATGTTGTTGTTTTTTTGTGAACATGCCATTTTCAAAACAATAAAAGGTAACATGGTGATCTAAATGTTACGTGTTAGCAGTGAATACCCCATAGAAGTAAAATACCCCCTCTAGAACGAGTTCATTTTAAACTGCAGACTTATTTTGACCTCAAGAGCTGCTTTTTTACAGATCTCATTTGTGTATAGTTACATCAACTAAGGATAAAGCTAGTTAGTGCAATTAAAAACACCCAAGTTGTGAAGTTAATTAAAACAGATAAGTATTGTGTTTTATGTGTGAAAAGAAAGACAGTCCCCAAACGAATGTCCCTGTGAACTGACCTGACCCAGAGCCAAATGAATTCTCTCCCTCTTTAATATTTAACACATTTCATTAACATAATACAAGCACGAATACAGCAGCGTCAAATTGGACACTTGTTAACTGTAATTACTGCCACAAATGAGTTCCTTGATTAATAAAACAACAAAATTGCAAATTGGTTTTTAATTCAAATCCACAGCTTCCTATTTTGAGGCGTTGTAAACAGACCAAGTTTTTCAAAATGTCTGAAATTCCACAATAAATCTTAAGTAAATAGATAACTACTGTTTTATAATAATTGGCATTGCGATATTGTCTAAATATATTATTTTGTTAAAGGGTCAATATTCCGCACATTTTTCATATGTTATTATGTTGTTTCCTCATCACAACCATATCTGGAGATGTTTAACACACAAAGTTCTCCTCTCAAACAGAAAACAACTTCACACTCTTGTTCCCCCTTGTGATGTCATGGGGTAATACAGGAAGTGCACCACTGTGTTTTTAAACTCCACACACCTTCATTCGAATCATTTGGCTAATTTCAGCCCTGGAATTGCCAAGGTAAAAGTAGCTGTTAAACTCCACACACCTTCATTCGAATCATTTGGCTAATTTCAGCCCTGGAATTGCCAAGGTAAAAGGTAGCTGTTAACTTGAAAACTTATGTTTCATTACATCACAAGGTGGAACAGAGTATTTTGAGCTTTAGAGATGTAGACACACGAATAATACTGTGTGTGAATGAAACAAAACACAACTCCAAGTATGTTTTTGAGGAGATAACAGCATTATAACATGGCTAAAAACTGACATGAATAAGTTTTGCGTAATATAGGACCTTTAATAAATTATATCAAACACATTTTTTTTTTTATCTTAAAGCTACACTGTGTAACTTTTCTGAATGACATTCAACTATCTTAAGGTGGTTTTATTGCTAAAGATAAACACGCTTCTGTCAGCTGCATGTCTTAGTGGAGATAGATAAATTTAATGCCACACTGTGGAACATCTCCTAAGACACAAGCAAATGTCTGTAATCATTTGTGAACAAACAGCGGTACTCTTGACCAAACTTAGCTCAAGGCCTGAAGGTAGGGTCTGGTAGGGTTGTCAGAAGTATCAAATCAGATACTAATCGATGCTTAAACTAGTATTGAAACTAGATACTCATTTGAGCAAGTGTCTAGCTGTATAAGGAACCGTGTAATTGGTCTAAGAGGTCAACAGAAACATCTGGCATTTGAGCAAGTGTCTAGCTGTATAAGGAACCGTGTAATTGGTCTAACAGGTCAACAGAAACATCTGGCTGTGATCAGGGCAGTTTTGCGTGACGTCACCAACTACTGGGAATTATAGAGGCCACTGAAGGCAGCACAGGTTTAGGTGTTTTTGACCAGAAATCTGCAAATTTACCTAGTTTGCACTAAAGTTGCCAAAAATGACTAGGAACAATAAACACCATATACACAAAACAAAAAAGTCGATTCAGTGTTTAGTTCCACTTTAAACGTTTTTGAACAATTATGACATTTACTGGCACATTTTAGCACATTTTTGATAATAATCAATATAATAATTTATGTCAACATCACCCTCTCTAATTTCCATTTTTAAGTCTTGCCAAATACATCCTATCCACTCCTCCTCCTCTCAGTTAACAAGCTCTCACCTTCCCTCTCTTCGTCCCTCCTCCTCCTCCTCTGTCATTTATCACCATTTCCTCCTTTCTTGCTGTTACCGACATTCTCAATAGCCTGCTGTCTTCGCTAATATGGTGCGGTTTGGGGAGGTGAGGGTTGCATACACCTGCTCTTGTCCTGTTTACCATGCTGTGCTAAACAGTCCATTTAAGAGCATGGAAGTACAGACAGGCTAACTCAAGTAGAGCTAATCGTTATGCTAAAGAATAGACCCGATACTGATTCCAATACCACAATGATAATACAAAACACTCTTTATTTAGACAATGGAATGTGATTTTCAAAATTAAATCATAGTACTTTTGTTTATATGACCATGTGGCCTTATATCTGTGTAATCCTTCAGTCGTCCAGGTAGGTTCCATAGTGGTCCATGGGCGTGTACTAGTCTACGTGTCTTATACTTGTTCTGATACAGGTCAAGATCATTCTAAAGCTATTCAGGAAAGGTTCATTTCTGTCCTGTGAATGTGACTTTTTTAGTATCGATACCTGCTCAAATGAGTATTCGATACTAGTTTTAGTATTAATCAGTACCTAATTTTTCATACTACTGACAACCCTAGTTCACATAACAACAAAACATTTTAGAATAGTTTAAACTTGGGCTAGTAGACAGGTCAGAATACTATGGTGGAATTTGCTGTTTAACTGTCAGATGGCAGATCTGTTGACCTGATTTATGGGCAATATGTCTGTAATTATTTGGCCTTTTCACATGGAACAAAAACTGGCACAAAGTTCAGCGTCTTCTCTGTCAGTATAAATAAACAAATGTGATTTTTCTTTTCACAATAGCTTCACAAAGTGGTGTCATTATTCAGTCCCAAAGTCGTGATTGTTGTCAGTTGAAAGGACTTGAAGCCAATAGATTAATATGACAAGTTTGTGGAGCCATTCCCAAACAAATAATGATTCATAACATAATAATAAGATTCAGCATTTGTGAATCAGAAGTTTGGATACTTCTTCAAAAACAGTAAATCTCCCATAGAGTTATACAGGCCCCTGCCCTCCATCTGAAATTATGACATCAAATTCAGAACTCAACCTATTCGGAACTACTGACAGTTGTAGGCAAAATTGTAATCATTCAAATGCTAAAAAAACTAATTTTAAAATATGAATATAGATACTTTGCACACTTTGACATCACGCTGGGGGTGGGGTGATCAAAGGGAAGGGGTTGTCTTTGTCTTTGGAAGAACGTTCAGCAGTTACTATGGTGACACAATGCACACATTAGCAAACACAGCCTGTAGATCGTCTGAAAACTCAAGAAAAAATACAAAATGGATTTAGACAAAACGTTTTGGGGAGTCTGTGTTCAATATGAGCATTCGTGGCTCACTTGATATTCAACAAAAATGTGAGCGTGACTAACTAACTGTGGGCTAATGCTAGCTAGCCTGTGTAATGTTAGTTGAGAGGGACTTGTTTAACAGCACAAATCAGCTCCCCTGTTGTAGTCCCAACTAAGTCAGTTCTTTATGGTCAGATTGTGTTAAAACAAAACTCAAATTAAAGTCTAATTTGAGCAATAGAGCTTCAGATAGAGCAGTGCTTCCAGTTAGCATCACACCCCCAGGGAATGTTAATGATATCACCTGCAAAGTAGATGTAATAGTAGTAGCTCATTCGTTCACTCATACACTCAAAGGTTTATAGTTGAATTCCAGCTAGTCCGATTAGTGTATACTGTTGATGTGTCTTTGAGCAACACACTTCACAGTATAAATGTAGTTGGGGTTGGGGAGTCTTTGGTCGATAGTACTTATGTTCTGAGTGCTGGGAGTGAATGAATAAATAATGAATGGAAAGTGATAGGCGTGTATCGCATCAAATAATCGCGCTAAAGAAATAACTACCAGAATAGGCGAGTTTATTGCCAGAGTCTCTCCCTCCTGCCTCTGTGTGTGGTGCCGCCTGCCCCCGCTCCCCCTCCCTCTCTCTGATCCAGCGGCAGCTCCTCATCTTTTCTCCTCACTTTCGCTCCTCTGCTGCTTCTTATCATTATAATCCAAGTTAGGGAAAATAAACAGCTATTTTCTCACCATTTATGAGTGTAACTTAAAACATGATTTAGCTGCACGGACATCACGCGTGTTTCTGCCAGTACCCAATTTTAAACCATGTATTGAGCCAAATGTGTCTTGCCCCAGTACAGATATATTGTATAAGCAGCTCTTGGGATCAAAATAAGTCCGCTGTGTCCTGTCTGCATCTAATTATAAAGCGTTTTATTGTCTGATAATCAGGAAGTGCGTGTTGGCATGCTAGTTGTTGTTATCTTTATCGTGACAGCAAAACTCCGTCCTGGCCTCTGAGAGTTGTGAAAAGTGCTTATAAACTCATCGCCGTGAGTAATTAGGATGCTCAGAATGCATACGGTAAGTGAGGAATAACTTTGGACCACTGCAAACTGTTTAAAATGAACTAGTTTTGTTGTTCACGTTTTTAAGACTTTTGTTTTGGTAAAAAGTATGGTGTTTTTATCTATGCAGTAGGGTTGTCAGAAATATTGCAAGTACTGAAAATCAGATACTATTTGTACTAGTATTGAAACTAGATACTCATTTGAGCAGGTATCAATACTATAAAAGTCACATTCACAGGACAGAAATGAACCTTTCCTGAATAGCTTTAGAATGATCTTGACCTGTATCAGAACAAATGTATCTATGACCACGTAGACAAGTATACACCCCATGGACCACTATAGCCTCATTTCTCCTGGCACGGTTCGCTTAGGGCCACCTTTCCATTACAAACAGCCCAGACTGCTTTTGGGCGTGACACAGGTCCAGCAAGACACACCCAAAGGCGTGACGTAGATATAAAAAGGCCGGTGCTACAGGAGCATCAACACAGATCAACGGCGGCACAAGAATGAGCAGCAGTCGAGGAGTTTCATGCTTCCGTTCGTCATCAACACGTACAAACTGCGCACAAACACGTACAAACCGCAGCAGAAGACAGTGACATCCGTCTCTGAGTGCCTGAAGCTGAGGCAACTACAAAGACGGGAGCAAATGCACAGATTGTTCCTGTAAAGCAGCATAGTGATACACAGACGTCGGCATAAAGCAGACTTTCACTGCTGATGCTGGAGCCACACACCAGCCCAAGAGCTTGGTCCACGCCGCGCAGTATGAGATATAAGATGTGACGGTCCTGTGGAGTGGGTGGCAAATTTCCAGAAGAGACTTTTGAGTACCTGTGTATCCACCTCGTCGTTTGTCCAGGGCTGAACAAAACGTGCAGGAGCCATTTTATCGATGCTTGTTTATCCAAGAAATGTCCATCCTTTCGAGGTTTGCACTATTTATGTTTGTTTCTATTGTCTAAATAAATCGTTTTTATTCTCATTGTGCTATAACAATCTGTATTAAATAGCGAGTCTATTACTTAGTATCAAATCAAGTTTGAAATTGTAGTATGGTGGCAACACTACTAAGCAGTGTATATGCAACTCCAAAGTATTTATTGACTTTCTGAAAAGTTACACAATGCAGCTTTAATATAAAGCATCCAAACCGCTCAAATGAAATTCATTTTCTCATTTGAATTCATTTTTGCAGCGTAATCTTGCCTCATTATTAGTTTTACTAGGGCCACATTGTGCACAGCCCGCTCAGTCGCTGCCTGTGTCTGTGGTAGTGGATGTTATCTGTTCAGAACAATATGAAGCCTCTCTGCTCCTCTGCAGTCTGTCGATGATGGACAGGTCTATGGGCTGGGCGCACCAAAACACTACTCCAAAAGTTGGCTGCAAAAGTTTCTGAACAAGTTGGAAAAATATGGAATTTGGTGCTATTTCAACCCACAGAGATTTAGAAAGACAGAAAATGGCTGAGGGAGTGAGGTATTGAATGGTTAAACGGGAGGGAGGGCTGGATGTATGTCTGTGGAGGGATGTTCAGCAATTACCATGGTTACACAATCCACACATTAGCAAACACTGCCTTATAAGCTTTTAGTTTGTCTAAATTCAAGAAAAATAATACAAAATTGATTTAAACAACACATTATCAGGAGCCTGTAATCAATGCAAGCACTTATGGTCCTGTTTAGGAGGATGAGAGTGACTAATTGAGAAACTTTTGGCTAATGCTAGCTAGCTAGCTTTAGACCATAGACTGTATAAAGAAGTGGACTAAGGGAGTGCGATGTCACCCACAGTGTACGGCTTCAGACAAATGAAGCCACTCGAGGCTAGCAGTTATTACGGGTAATTTGGAGCTAAGTTCTATATTTGGAAATGTGAGCACAAGTATCATAGTAACCAAAGAGCCAATCAGAAATCGGGTGGTTGAAGGTTAAGCCCCTCCCGTCTCCACCGCTGGTTTGGCAGGGGGCAGGCGCTTAGCCACGCTGTAAATCAAACCTGTTGCTAATGCTTGCAGGAGTGACCTCGGGGAAAGGGGGCTCCTGATTAGTCTGTTATTAAAGTTCATATCTTGATTTAGGGACAAAATAGTGAAATAAAATCCCAGGATCATGTAGAGCGGGTTAATATGAACATTTGAAGGCCAGAATGACGAGCCTGACAGCAGCAGTTACAGAGCGATGGAGTCGATGGAGCCGAATCGCCCCCATGCTCACTGGGCTCACTGAACACGGTGGCTAGCAGTTTAGCTATGTCCATTTATATACACACCATGAGAAGAGAAGGACTTGTTTAACGGCCCAAATCAGCTCATCTGTTTTAGTTCCAAGTCAGTTCTTAATGGTCTGATTGTGCCAGGGAACGTTGATGACATCAGCTGCAAAGTATCAGTAAGGTGGGCAAACAAATCGCAATATATGGTTTTAAGATATGAAAGATTACAAATGAAATGTGCCAATATATTGTCAATAATAAGAAATTTATGGCGAACTAAAAAAACCTAACTTTAACTTTTTTAAAAGGCTGTGATTGGATGAAAGTTACAGACAGTATACTTGTCATTGGCTTTTTTATGGAATCCACATTTTTTGGATCTGTTCATTTCAAAGAGCCTTCAAAAGACAAAAGCCAATGTGAGAACTCATTTTCTCTACAAACTGATCACAGAGAGAAACAACCAAGGCATAAATGTGTTTAAAATGGTTCAAACTGAGAGTGGGAGTGTGTTTACCCTTTCAAATTATGTAGCATCTAAATAAAACGTTGCACTACAGTAATCCATCCATCCATTTTCTTCTGCTTAACCGGGGCCGGGTCGCGGGGGAAGCAGCCTAAGCAGGGACTCCCAGACTTCCCTCACCCCAGACACGTCCTCCAGCTCCTCCACTGGGACCCCACTGCAATAATAATAATTTTAAAACTGTTAATATGATGCCAAAGATGTTTTTGTGCACAGAGCTCTCACTTGTGTTGCCTGCTCTGCTTCTGCGCTGATTCTTGTGTCGGTTCAGAGCTAGTCAGTATAAAAATGCATACAAATTAGAAAAAAAAAAGAAACATCACTACAGTATACATAAGAAGAAGAACTAAGAGCAAAGAGTTTTCATGGTTGAATTTATAATGAGTGATACAATATTACTTTAGGCAACTGGGTAGATATGACAATGATGGCTAATTAAGCAGACTCCGTTGATGAGATTAGCGATTAACGTTAAAAGATAATGCAGAGGAGAAACTGTGAGCGAATGTAGAAAACGTAATTAGCATGTGTGACTGTGGCGCTACATGTCTCCTGATAACAGCATGTTTGAATGACAGCCCTAATGAACCTGCTGCAGTACAATGCTTAAGTGAAAAACACACAGATGGAGCATTACGTAAGATTATAATGCAATATATTCTGAGAGTCTTGTATCACATGAGATGGGGTAATCAAATCTTCAAGTATACGTTTAATGAATAAGTGATCATGTGACAGGCTTAATCAACAGTGACAATATCCTCAGGTCTTCAGGGCTTTGCAGCTAATGAAATTTTAATCAAATTGTAATCTAATTATTTCAAATCATCAATGATCAGCTTGGCAGTATTGAACTGACAGGTCTGTACGACTTGGATTGTCAAAAATCAATACCCAGATACTAACTGATGCAAAAATAGGGCTGATATTATTGGCCGATAGGGGCACTGGGAGAAATATCGGCCAAAATCTAGCCAATATGGGCCGATAGTGCACGTGGGCATGTTATAGACAGATTAATGCCCTAATATGTGGCGCTGCATTAATATTTATGTGTGAAGTAGTTTGTGTGTCTGTGACACCGTACTGCACCTGAATGCAGCCCCAGAGTCACATGCTCCTGTTCACACCAGTGCACTCTCTGACCATTCGTGTCTGTGACTGAGACTTAAAATTCTCTGAACTAAGATACTAATTCCAAAATAAAAGTTTACTTTAGTGCAGATCACACCGACAACAAAGTAACGATTATTTGTGTGGAGAAAAGAGAGGGCTGTCAACATGCTGGATTATATTATTTTTACAGACAATCGTTTCAGGATTCAAAGGAATCTTATTTGTGAAGACTTGGGATCTGAGAGGGCCTGTCTAAGCGGTGAGTCTTGCAAATGTTTTGATGCTACTTTTCTTTCATTTGCATAGGTTAGCACTTAGCTACTGTAAGCTACCACATAAACGTAAACATAGCCTGTTCGCTCTCATAGGCCCACTGTAAAGTGACTGTAGTGGCTGTATACATGTTTGGCCCTACATTGATATGCAAATGAGCTGTGAATAGCGTGTTAATGGTCAGAATTGATATTACACATATAATTAATCACCGCTGTGAGCACACATTTAGGTTAACCGCTCATTTACTTCAATAGTAGGCTAGTGTGCTGAAACGAGTGTCACGCAAAAATACTATTAGGCCTATATTCTCTTTAAATATGACAGTGAAGAGGCAGAATAACAGTAAATGTCACTTAAATAATAGAAGTTTCATAATCAGTTGAAGATTTATAGTGAATTTTTACATCACTAAATATATCGGTATCATATCGGCCCCCCAGAAAATCAATATTGGTTGGGCTCTAACAAAAACTATTAATCACTTCATTTTGCGTCTTGAATGTTCATGCAGTGCGTTTGAGCATCGACACCAGAGTTGACTTTTGGAGAAATTTGCCATGTGTCAATGAGTTTCAAGCATCTGCCCTCAAATGGCAAGGAGTCCAAGTAGAGGAGAGGAGAGTTTTACGGTAGCGGGCTGAACATGGCATGAGGGCCAAACTCGGGGGGTCAGGGGAAACTCTGGCCTTTGTAAAGTGCACTGTGAACTCAATCATGATTTCACGCAAGTTGCAAATCTAATCACAATCACAATACTTGTCAGCAAAAATCGAAATGAGATACTTTGCCAAAATCATTCAGCCTTAATTGCATCTATTGTTTTAGAAAAATGTGTGAAATTCTGCTTCACAAACCAAGCCTTGATTTAAGTTTTTCAGAAAGCAATTTGGATGACACTAAACCCCCTTCCAGCACGTAGATTTTGCACTGCAGAATTTGCATATGAGCGTTTGACATCTGTTTCTGCTTGGAGTAGACAAATAAGAGTAATAACTTCTATGTGAGGACTGTTTGTGGCAGACTGCATTCTGTGGAGAAGTAAGCTCACATGTTAAATGAACTGCAGGTATTTTAAAGTGGGTTTTCATGTTTTTATAGTTATTACTTTGATGGAATAGGACCTATGTTAAATATTTATCATAGTTTTACATCAGTTAAGTGGCAGTTTGTGGAAAAAGTTAAGAAGAATGTTACAAAAATACAGGCAGTTGAGTTCTAAAACAGAATCGCTCTGCCTATGTCATCAACACCAAAACTTGCATCCAAAATCCAGGAAAGATTTACGCAATAAACATGCTTTTTCTGACAATGTAAATATTCATTTGATAAAATAAAGGTTTTGCCATTTATTTTTATTAGTCAAACCATAACTATTGTGCAGTTTAGACAGGTGTTTACCATAGACTGTATATACAGATGGATGTTGCTAACCTGCTAGTCGTCGCAGTCCAAATAGGAAGTGAGCATGGGCATGAAGCGGTTCCTTTGAGCTCTGGTTCCTGGTTTTCTATTGAAAAATGTTGGCCCTCTCTCTGTAACTGCTACAGTCAGAATCGTCATTCTGACCATAAAATGTTCCTATTAACCCGCTCTACACAATCCGGGTGTTTTTATTTCGCTATTGTGTCCCTAAATCAAGATATGAACATTAATAACAGACTTCTTTCCGCGAACTCACTCCCGCTAGTGTTACTAACAGGTTTGATTGACAGTGTTGCTAAGCACACGCCCCCTGCCAAACCCGCGATGCAGGTGGGAAGGAGCGTTACCTTCAACACCCTCGCTCCAGATTGGCTCTTTCATTGCTATGATACACTCGCTCGGACTTCCAAATATGGTCTGTGGTTGCAAATTAGCTGCAAGCTATAAGTGCGAGCCTTGATTGGCTTCATTTGTTTGCAACCGAATTCTATGGGTGACGTCACACTCCCTTTGTCCACTTCTTTATACAGTCTATGGTGTTGCTATGTTATGGAATTACCTCTACGCATGTCATATCTGTTGCCCGTGTCCAACCAGGAAGTAAAATTATAAACTTTTATTTCAATTTAAATTTAAATTAAAAAAAATGTTATAATGATGCTACTATGCTTTAGTGAAATGAGTAGTCAGACCTGTCATATGTACTTTAAAGGCCGCAGGCTCTGTAGAGAAACTCCATCTTAGCCTGAGAGGAGCTGTGTTTGCTGTGGAAATGAGAAAGTGAATCTTGTACAAATGTTGTTTTTAACGGTGAGGATGGGGTACAGTCTGCCACATGCCAACTCAAAAATATGTGCTCCATCCATTTGGCTTGAAGAGCGCTGTGCAAACATCTTGTCATTGTTCTGCTCCGGAATGCGCCGATATGTTGCTAATTTTAAATCAAGGCTAAATAAAGCATTGCCAAGCTTACGTTTTCAGTCTGTCTCGGCAAAATAGTCCGTTGTCATTTCAATTCCATGATGTTACTGACTAAGTATATTTTCTTGCTTATCTTAGTCTTTTTTTAAAGAGGGATATTACACTTCTGTGGGGTATTAACTGCTAACACGTAACATATTTAGATCACTGTTACATTTTATTGTTTTGAAAACCCTATATTTGATGAAAACAACGTATTAACACGTTTCACTTTTGTTTTTTTTGAGTCCCCTATCTCTTTGCTCTCTGCACTAAGTCACTCCCCCTTCAGAGCGCCATCACAACACAATCAGTATGCATTTCGCGAATGAAACTACTGCACATCGCATCAGGTTTGTGAAGTTATAGCGAATTGTTATATGTCCTGCTTTTGTATATTTAGGACGGGAGCACTGGTGCCACTGTGACATTTTTGATTTTGTCACTACAAGTGTATTTGTGGGTAATGAGGGTAGAAAGCTCCAAAAATAATATCGCCACAACGTTTGGCCTTGACTTGCAAAATAAATCGTTGTGTAAAAGGTCTCTGTTGTTGTCCAGATTGACTAAAGAGTGTATCACCAATTTTACATGACTCAGACTTAAACACTGAGACAATCCTCTGTGGCTCATTCTCAGCTCTCTCTCTCTTCTGCCTTTTCATTTCACTACTTCATAATAATAAAAATATTCAGACTAAATGCAGTGTCTGAAAAACAGGCTCTTTCTGCTCCTGTACTGTTCTGTTTATACCACTGTACTCTTAATGAGGCGTGATTTCACTTGAAGCCGTCATTGCCGTAGAAGGAGATGGCCTTGTCTTCAATTATGTGGATTATAGATTAAGCCATAATGTGAAATTGGTTCAATCCTAAAAAGTATCGATCCCACATTCCTCTTAGTGAATGCGTCTACAAAGATATGAATTGTTGGTCATATGCAATAAGTGTGCTTGTGTTGCACTAAATGTAGGGCTGAGATTTTGACCATGAAAACGATCAGCATTGTAAGAACTTAGCAGCAGATTACCATCCTCCATCTCATTCTGAAACTGTAAGCTCTTTTATATTTGCTTGACACAAACTCACTCAGATCCAGTTACAATAGAGCTCAACAGTTCCACCCACATTAAAGCCTGGCTATTTTACGCAAAATTGACTCTTGAGAGCTTGAAGCCATGTTAGAATGTTGGTACCTCCTCAAAAACACACCCGCAGTTGTGTTTTGTTTCATCCAGATATGTTTCAGTAACCCTTTATTATTAGTCTGTTTACATCTCCAAAGATCTAAATGCTCTGTTCTAACTTGTGATGTCATGAAGCTGCAGTTTTCATGTTAACAGCTACTTTTTACCTTTAGCTCAGTAGAGATGGGCAATTCCAAAGCTGAAATCATCCAAACGATTCTAGTGAAGGTGTATGGAGTTTAAAAACACAGTGGAGCACTTCCTGTATTACCACATGACATCACAAGGTGGAACAGAACTCAGCCTAAATATGCAGGATTTGTGTGTTAAACGTATGAATGAAACAAAACACAACTTCAGGTATGTTTTTGATGAGTAAACACCGTTATATCACAGATCAGAAAATAGCGTAATATGGGGCCTTTAACCTTCGGGGTTCACGAAACCATTTGGACCAAGTGCTGTTGTTGTGTCCTTAGGCAAGACACTTCACCTACCTTGCCTATAGTATGAAAGTATAGATTGGCAGCCTTGCCTTCGTGAGTCTTCCCCAGAGCCGCTGTGGCTACAGGAATAGCTTACCACCACTGAGTATGGAGTGAATAAATAATAACCACAGTGTAGTGATTTGAGAGGCTTCAACAAACATGCACAAGGCATTAATATTATTATAACTATAACTTGCAATGTTAATGACACTATTATTTTTATTCTTCTAACTTCATGGTTTATTAAGTTTCAGAAATGTATTATTAATTACATTTTGCTCTGTTCCACCTTGTGATGTCACGAAGCTGTAGTTTTCAAGTTAACAGCTCCTTTTACCTTTTGTTCATTAGAGATTTGCAATTCCAGAGCTGACATTATCCAAATGATTCTAGTGAAGGTGTATGGAGTTTAAAAACACAGTGGAGCCCTTCCTTACCACATTACATCACAAGGAGTGTTTTTAGCTCGAGAAAAGAGCTCAAAAGTCAAAAGATCCTAAATATGCAGGGTTCGTGTGTTAAACCTGTGTGAATGAAACAAAACACAACTCCAGCTATGTTTGTGATGAGGAAACAACATTATAACATAGATTTTAAAAAAAAAAAAAAAGCATAATACAGGCCCTTTAAACAGTTAAAATTTAATTTGAAAAGTCTATGGAAAAAAACAGAAAGAAGCTGAGAGGTGGGCGGGTCTATGAAGCCTCAAACCTCTGCAATTCAGTGTAAGATTTGTATCAATTTTCTCTTTAAAATGGCAAAATAAACCAGGGGCTGTACTTGTCCTTTCCACGGACCACCACTGGCTAGCACTACCTCACGGAACGCTACAAGTTTGATATTTCTCTCTTCCAACTTCTAAAATTGTGTCCTTAATATTTTGTCCACTGGTGCGGTCAATAAGCTGCGGGCGTTTGGGGTCGCTCTGCTGAATCCCAATGACAAGTCCTCAGTCAAGTTTGGGACAAAGGTAAGGTGACACATGGCATAAATACAGATCACATTCCTGGTTTCAAATGATGGATTTTTCTGAGCGTCTTCACTCAAATGCCAGTGTAATCCGGGCGTTCGATTGGCCGAGGATTTGTGCGTACTGCGGACTATGGCTGGAGATTGATTTTGCGTCGTAACAAGAGCAGTGAAGCATCAGAAGGAAAGCAGATATTTATTTCTGGCTCTCTTTGAATCGCTTATCGACTTTTTAGTGACAAGGGAACGCAATTAATGATGTATACTCGCTCCAATCATTTACGCAGCTTTAAACCTGATTTTGTCTTGTTCTTTGCGTTCAACCGATTAAACTTATACAGTACAAGTTCTTAAAGTGCATATGACAGGAAATCTTGTTAGAGCAGACATATTGTGCTTGTGTCTGCTATATAGTTATAATCTATGACTCCAGTGGATCATTATGTTTTAGGGAGTTTCTTGTCATGGTGGCCATTTTCCTTGAGTTATTTCATTACCCTAAACGTGGTTTTATTTTGGAATTTCTGTAACCCTGTGTGTGTTTGCATTTTACTTCCTGTCATACTGATTGCTTGCCCCGCCCGAGCCCCGGGGCCTAAACATGGCCGCCCCTTTAAGTCAATGGGCCGTGCTTAATGGCGCATGTCGTGAGTTTAGCCTTTCGTGGCTAGGTACATCCGCTCCTGCCCTGCTACCCCCCATGAGACTTTGCGCTCGCATGGTCGTTCGTAACTAGAGCAGACATAGAGCGTAGCTGAAGCTAACAACTAAAAAGCGTTTTTAAGACAACAGGCGGTTTCTGAGCTGAGAAAACGTTTGTGATCTGAAAATAGGTCAAAATCGCCACAAAATTCGACCTTTGTGAAAGTTGTAGGTGCCCTGTCAGCCGAACACGAGCAGTTTGTGATTACATTGCGCTCTATGA
This sequence comes from Periophthalmodon schlosseri, assembly GCA_000787095.1. Lineage (NCBI taxonomy): Eukaryota > Metazoa > Chordata > Actinopteri > Gobiiformes > Gobiidae > Periophthalmodon > Periophthalmodon schlosseri. Next base: position 8,274 of record JACM01065612.1, on the reverse strand, counting down.
GAAAAATCCTTTCTGGGCAGGTGGGACTTTTTTGTTGTAGTACCAATGAGTGGCCACTAATCCAACTCACGACAGCTCAAAGCTAGCAATACCCTATCCAGTTATTTTAATAGATCCGTGGCCCCGCCCTAATGTGCCTGACGGGTGTCTCGTTCCTCTGTGTGTGCATATATACCCTGTGTTCTGTTTTTGTGTTTAGGTTTACTTCTGATCTTTAGAGTTTACATTAAAGAAGGTTTTTTGAAGGTTCAAGTGCAGTCCTGCAATTTTGGGTCCTCCCTCAATTTAAAACGTGACCTTTCTTGATCCGTAAAATGCATGTACCGGTGGCAGTGAAACCAGGGGTTGATTAGAGCAGTGTCGTCTTGAATACAGGGGAAGAAAGATTACTGAAACATGCATGAATGTAATCTAAAATCTCTTCAGGCATGTTTTTGATTGGAAAAAGTTCATTTTTTCATAATACCCCCTCTTGTACTTCGTAACCTCATAAACATATACACTGACTGGAGGCTTGTAGATGGAAAATACTTATAAAATGAATATTGTATTGTATGTTATTGATGACTACACTTAAAAAGTCATTGAAGTTTATTCCGATTAATATCTGCAGCCCTACTTTTGCTTTGAGTATATCAAATCAATCTCATGCCATGAGTCTAGGTTTGAAGTAGCCTTGATTCTGAGTCTTGTAGAACATGTCTTACCTGAACCTGAACTCTCTTTTGTGTTAAGGAGGAAAAAGCTGTTGACCTCTCTGCTCAGATTTCTGTAGCGTGTAGCAAACATTCTGTAAAAATCCATTTCTCTTTTTTGTCTGACCTCTGCGCCAAATCAATCCATACGAGACATCAGCTAGCAAACGTGCGGCTAACACACAGCCTAACACACAGTTTATTTAAGGTCTGCAGTTAAAATATTGATAGTACTTGTGTTATTTTCTGCCTGCCCAGCTGTTGAGTAGGGGTGTGAATCTTTGAGCCCCTGGTAATTTGATTTTGATTACTGGGGTCCCAATTCAGTTTAAAACGATTCTTGATTCTAAAACGACTGTAAATTCAATTCTGAAACTATTTTTCATTTAAAAACGAAGAACATTTATTTTACACATTGCGAGTTCCCTTTTGTAACAATCTTTTATGTAAACTGCACATCCATACAAAATAGAATTGTTCTTAGATCAGGCAACAATCTGAAAGAAGGTAGAAATGTAATTTATTCATATTTACAAGTATTTTATGATTTTTTTTGTTAGGAAAGACAATCGTTCCTTTAACAGGAATGGGGGCCTTAGACATCATCTTTCCCCCATCTATAACTCCATCCTCAGACCCAAAGCAAACAAAGGAAACAAAGAGAACAATAGAGCTAGCCAGGATGCCAATAGGTGTGAAAGCACTCATGAAGAGTTGAATGAATATGATAAGTATGATTCACAGTGCTAGTGTAGCTCAGTAGACCTAGCCTATATACAGAAACTGTAAACAATAGCTGTTTCCAGTTTCACTGTAGTTAGCTCCTCCCTTGAGATAGAGGCAGTGTCCATCAGTAATCTGACCAGAGCTGGAGAAGCGGCTTGGATGAGCAGCGAAATGTCTTCACTACAACTTTTTGTCCAGATGCAGCTTGGATGAGCAGCGAAACGTCTTCACTCCTACAACTTTTTGTCCAGTTGACAGATTTACTTTTGGCTTTTATTACGGATCAGACCTGGACGACTGAGGGATTACACAGACATTTATTTTATTAGTTCATAATTTAATAAAAATTAAGAAAAAAAATCTACTCAATTGTTATCTAGGCCCAGTTAATTCCATACTGAAGTGATTAAACTTAAATATTTAGACCTATTTGTCAAAGATAAAAATTATAATATTTTTATACATTATATGGCTAATCTATTTACAATGAATGGGCCTCTGGCCAGTTAACTCCGACAAAAAAATTTATTTTACAGATTGCGAGTTCCCTGTTGTAACAATCTTTTATGTAAACTGTACATCCATACAAAATAGGAGTGATTCAAAGTAGCACTGATATCACCTCCCGTCTGTCTCAGTGCGGTCTCGTCCTCTGTGTGTGTACTGTGCGTAGCGGTGGAGAGAGCCCTGAGGCAAACGATGACTTAAACACACTACAACAACTGTTTTTAATGAAGTTATGGCACAACATGTGTTTTTAAACACATTTAATACAACATACAGCTTATTCCAAGTTTACTGATGAAGGGAAACGTGCGTAAACTCCGCAGCGGCAATGTCAGGTGAATTTTAAGGGGAGCATTTTTACCATGCCGGAAACACTGTTATTAACATAGTTTAAAATAGATTTTGAGAATTTGGAATCTGTCTAAACTTGTGAAGACGTAGAATTGTGATCCTTTTAAGATTTTTTTTTTTTCAACACGCTTACTGTTGAACCATTGTTGATATGCTAATGTTGCTAACACGTACATGGAGCTAATGTCAGCAAAAGCATAAATTCACTCTTACACGTTGCCTTATTAACTGTTACTGTAGTAACAATGTCCGGGTCACGGTTAAGAATTTTAACTGGATCAGCATTTTGGCTGATTTGAGCACTTTCCCAGTTTTTATTACTGTAATCTACTGGCCATTGTTGTTCCAACCTCCGAGGGCCACTGGAATGCACCATTAATCTGTATTGTTCAGATTACCTTTAACGATTACTAAAAAGTCATTGATTATTTTATAGTCAATTAGCCCAGTTTATTCCGATTCATATCTGCAGCCCTACTTTTGCTGTGAGTATAAATAGTCAGTCCCACACCATGAGGCTAGGTTTGGGAAGTTGCATTGTTTCGTACATTGTCTTGTAGAACACATCTTACCTGAACCTGAACGCTCTTTTGTGTTTAGTTAAAACAAAAGATTTCAGTAGTCCTCCCTTTAGTTTAGTGTCTTGTGGAGTTTGCTGTCTCAGAACGTGATTAGACCATTTTGTGCTGTTACAGGAGGGGAAAGCTGTTGACCTCTCTGCTCGGTGGTCAGATTTCTGCAGCGAACACTGTGTAAAAATCCAGACACAAACATATTTCTTTTTTGGCTGACCTCTGCGCCAAATCGATGCCTAGGAGACATAAGATAGCAAACGCGCAGAAAAATTATAATAAACGATAATATTGAAACTACTGGAAGTCACTCTGACAATAGGGTGTCCTTTTCTAATTGTACAATGTTAAAAATTAAAACGCATTAGTTGTTCGTTAATATATATATATAATTTGTCATAGAAGTTGGAGCGACAGTGGCTCAGTGGTTAGAGTTTATCTGAAGAAGAACAGGCTACTACCTAAAATTGCTTCAAATTTCATAATGACTTGCTTTGGGGGAGTCACAGTGTCCATATGAAATACAAAGTGGATTTAAACAACAAATTCATGCTCTGCTTTGGGTGTTAGATTTTCATCAAAAAGATGAGAGTGACTAGCTGTTGGCTAATGCTAGCTTGTGACGCTAATGTGCTTTTAAGTGCTTTAGCTCTATAGTATACTATGGGAAGATTGATTCTTTGGCAGGAGTGAAGGTTTAGGCAGGCAATTAGACAGTCAGTCTCATAGGTCCCCCACTCCCTCTCTCTACCCCCTCTTCTCCCCATCTCTCCTATCCCTCACTCTCTCTCTCCTTCTCTCTATCTCTTTCTCCTTATCCAGCTCTCTTTCTCCTTCAGTATCTCCCCCTTCTTATTTCTCTCCCCCTTCCAATCTCTTCTTGTTTCTCTTTCTATCCCACTGTCTCTCATTAACTTTCTGTCTTTCTTTCTCTCTCCCTCCTTGTCTCTCTCTTCTTCCTTCTCTAGTTCTTCCCCTCTTTCTCTCTTGACCCCTTCTATCTATCTATTTATCTCAATCTGTCCCTCCTCCTATCTACCTCCCTCTTTCTTTCTCTTCTGTCTCTGCCTCTGTCTCCCCTTCTCTCTTGTGTCCTTTCTTCTCCCCCCTCTCTCCCATCCTTCACTCTCTCTCCCCTCTCTCTCCCCTCTCTCTCCATCTTTCTCTCTCTCTCCTCTATCGCTCTCTCTCCCCTTCTCTAGCTCTTCCCCTCCTTCTCTCTTGACCCCTTCTGTAGCTATCTTGATATCTCAATCTCTCCCACCTCCTCTCTACCTCCCTCTTTCTTTCTCTTCTCTGTCTCTCTCCCTCTGTTTCCCCTTCTCTCTCCCTTCCTCACTCACTCCTTTCTCTATCATCCATCACTCTCTCGCCTTCTCTCTCCCCTCTCTCTCTCTCTTCCCCTTTGTTATCTACATGAGGAAGAGGAGGACGAAGAGCAGAATTATTTGGTTGCTGCTTCTCTGTGGACCCGGTGAGAGTGACAGTGGAATGAGGCAGATTTTTCACTGATGTCCCACGTGTCTCCTCTGCTCTTCCCCTTCCTCTCCTTGTCCTCTCCTCTTCTCTCCCTCGTTCATATCCACAACATCTGCATCTGCCACATGTGCTGCTGCTGATCTGCCAGAGGAGGCGCCGTGATTACCCTGAGAAATGAGCAGTGTCACAGAGCTTTTAACCAAGACTGACTGATGCTGATACTGCTGTGGAGTTGTTAAAGGTCAGATTTTGCGCAAAATTTACCCTTTTGAGCTTTAAGCCATGTTAAAATGTTGTTACCTCATCAAAAACATACCTGGAGTTGTTTTGTTTCAGTCACACATGTTTGAGTAATCGTTTATTATTAGTGTGTCTACATCTCCAAAGCTCAAAATGCTCTGTTCCACCTTGTGATGTCATGAAGCGCTACCTTTTAATTTTGTTTAGAAGAGATTGGCAATTCCAGGACTGAAATTATCCAAATGATTTTAGTGAAGGTGCCTGGAGTTTAAAATAATAGTGGAGCATTTTCTGTATTACCACATGACATCACAAGGTGGAACAGAGTTTTTTCTGTTTTAAAGAAGAACTCAAATATGCAGGGTTTGTGTGTTTGTGATGAGGAAACAACATTATAACATAGATCAGAAAATAGCGTATTGCTGTGTTTCAGATGTCATCACAACATTCTATAGGCCAATAATATTTAATACAATTGGGGAGTAGCTAAAATGAATATTGTTAAAATGCAGATTCTTGTTGTAATACAGTGAGTTTAAGGGTCTAGTCAATTCTAGAAATGATCAGGTTCAACATTTGTGAATTTACCTTTTCAATATTTCATGGCAAAGTTGGTTAGATTTAAGATGGACAGTACATTTGTGCTGGCGCATTGGCTTTGTCCACATGCTCACCAAAGTCTGATTATTATCTGATCTGTGGACCTGTAAGATCATTTAAATGACATGCAAACTACAAAATCTGATGTGAGGGATCAGACAGAAATCAGATGATTTTGCTGTTTTACATGTCATTTTAATAATCCAAAAATCAGATCATAATCAGATTTTGAGTGTGGGTGTAACCACAGTGATGTAGACACTAGATGCCTGTGTGTGTTCTGCCCATCATACCAGTATAATAATGACAGAACTGTTTGAAATGTTTCATATGAATGTTCTTTTCTACACTATGCTGGAGGGGCTGACCTGCTACTTCTCCAAAGAAACGCAAACTACTGCCACTGATTAGGGGCCTGTTGCCTGGTCTATTGAAACTGTATTGTATTAATAAGGGCCGCAAGATGAAATAGAAATCACAATTTAAATTGTTAAATTGTGAAAATAATCATTTCTCAAATGTGTGAGATTCCTGTATTAATGAAGCTGTTTATATAAATATAAACAGCTTGTGGATAGGAATGTCTTTAGGACATGCACTGTGAACTTCATTTTCTGGCTAGTTGTGTAACTTAATGTGTAGGTCATTACAGGTTTTGACTTTGCAGGACAGGACTTTCAACCAAGCAGAGATAAGGCCCATTATCCCACTGCACAGTGAAGTCTTGAGTGTTTAAGACAGTGCTGGCTCAGAAGATTCATAATCTTGGCTTGGTTCTCCTCTTCTGGAAGACAAGGGATGCATCATACTAAGTGGTACTAGAGCCTCCGCCCCACTGTCCCCCGTCCAGAGTCCGTGAGGAGAAGGTGATCAAGCCTGCACAAGACCTGTGGGGCATTTATGGTTGCATCAAGCCAGCCTCGGGCACATGCTGTGTGCTGCTGTCTCTTATGTGCCCTGATTGTGCAATGTGCCTGTAAAATTTAGGTTTAACTTAGCATTTCTTGCAGAAGTAAAAAATATTTCATCTACAGCAGTAACGGTAGTTTATTTTGATGAAGAACACCTAAACGACTTTATCACTCAGGAAGTGTAACATACTAATTTATAAGTTACATAAAATTGATTTGGGCTTATATGATCTTAACATGTTCAGTGTGTGAGACAAAAGTGAAGGTTTTAAAAAACAAAACAGAATGAGTTTATAATGACAACTACATAATGATCAGAGATGTGAGAGTTATTTCATGTCTGTTTTGATCATGAATAATTACATGCACTGAAAGAATGTTGTATTGCATTATGCACAGATAATTGGTTTGTTTGTCACATGCTTCAATTAAAGAAGTAACAGAGTTTGAGAGCACATACAGCTGTTTTTAAAATAACCTGTTCATATGTCTGCAAAGGGTTTAATGTTTGACTATAACATCACTGGCAAAGTATTTCCAGAAGTTCCTTCTGGTTGTATAATAAACAATCTTTTCTCAAAGACATGTCTTTCTTTATAAACTGACCTTTACCTTTTATGTATTCCCTTGTCAATATAAAAACTTAATATTATGAAGACATAATTTTATTTTTTTCACTTTTGTTGAAACTGTAAGGTCATTTTGGCTATTTCAGGTTCATCACAGAAATATACGTTACAGTTTTTCAAAAGTTAAACATAATAGTTTTCAATTTGTTGTTTTAGTGATAGAATTTGGATATGATTTAGTATAATGTCTTGAGCTCAAGGTCCGACTATTTGACCACTGAAGTGTAATCTTTTTAATTGATCAATGTGCTTAAATTGTGTGGTGCGAAGTGTTAGCATTAGCGTTAGCAGCACGTCTCGTTGGTGACGGGAGCGGCTCCGTGGGCTGGATCTATCCCATACTTTGCAGCTGATGTCATCAACATTCCCTTTGGGGGTGATGCAAACTAGAGGCACAGGTCTGAAGCTGTTACTCAAGTTAGACTTTAATCTGAGCTTTGTTTTAACACCATCTGACCATGAAGAACTGACGTAACTGGAAGTACAACACGGGAGCTGATTTGTGCTGTTAAACAATAAATCTCAAATAACATTACAGTCACAAGGTAGCTAGCATTAACCAACAGTTTTCCAGTTAGTCACTCTCACCTTTTTTGTTGAAAATCAAAGAATCTAAACAGGACCATGAACGCTCAGATTGATCACGGGGTCTTGAAAATGTGTTGTGCAAATCCATTTTGTATTATTTCTTGAGTTTTAAGACAACTTAAAAACTTAATTTGGCAGTATTTGCTAATGTATCACCATGGTAACTGCTGAACATTTCGCCATAGACATACATGCAGAACGCCCCCAGCGTGATGTCATTGCAAAGTATCAGTTGGTCTTATGCTAGTTTGTGTTTTCATTTAGAAGGTCACATTCCTACTCACTGATAATAATGATCAGCTTTAACCTTTGTGGATTTTATAGATCTTTATAGATATTTCTGGTGCTTACCCCTCCCTTAGAAGAGTATCATATTTTATTGTTTGTAGAGGAAATTATGGCATTTTGCGATTTGTTAATGGCCCTCATTCAACTTGCACTTTCAATCCGATTGTGATGAACCTTGCCGCTCTAATACCAAGCTACAGAGTGAGACCATAATGCTTTGGCCGGCTCTTCTATACTTCAGAGGTGGTTAGTCTGTGTTTCACCAACCCAACTCACGGCCAGAGATTTACCCGGTAAATTACCAGAAATATGCAGGGAAGACTTATGCGTGAATAAAGCCACCACCTCCTCCTCTTTCTCCCTCCGCCTCCTCCCTCCTCTCTCTCTCTCTTCTTCCTCCTTTCATCATCCTCTTTCTCTCTTCTCCCCCTCCTCTCTTCTCCTCCCCCTTTTCTTTCATCCTCTCTCTCTCCTTCCTCCTCTCGTCATCCTCTCTCTCTTCTCCCCCTCCTTTTCTCTTCTCCTTCTCTCTCCTCCTCTCTGTCTCTCTTCTTCCTCCTCTCCCTCTCTCCTCTCTCTCTCTCTTCTTCTTCTTATTTAATCAAATAAACAACTTTCAATTGATAAAAGCAGTCATTATTGAAATACTTTGACTCCTACTAGTGTGTAGTATAGAGGTGAATAAGTG
>JACM01043309.1:0-12453 GCA_000787095.1 Periophthalmodon schlosseri | reverse complement strand
ATATATTTTTTTTTTTTCTAACATATTGAAACTAAAAGAACCCATATTTGTGAGTGTGTATACATGTACAAGTACCTCTAGTACAAAGACCAGGATAAGTCTGAAGTCTGAACACACCACCTTGGTACTTGATGCTGGTTTGCCTTTGGTACATAAGGCTACAGTAGGGCTTTGTGCGCAGAGGTGGGAGGACTTGGAGAGGAGCAGGAGGTGCCTGGGGGAGAGGGAGGGCGTGTGAAACTGCAGTAAAGATGTCACACTGCAGCTGGCACAGAGCAGAGCTGATGGACTGCCCACACTCACACCAGAGGCTTTGTGAATGAGGCAAAGAGACAGAACACAAGGAAAGTCCCATCCAAGCAGACCGATTTAAACCATAACAAACACATTAAAGGCTCAGGACGTTTAAATAAGTTATAGCATGGTTTAGAGTTAGGTCTATAGAGAGATGAAGGACTCAGTAGAATATATTTGAATGGTGAACAGTGTGAACAGGTCCAAGTCAAGAGATAATTTCTTGATTAGCAAATAAGAAAATAAAATAAACAAGGGCACCATACTATACTAGCATATATTTCAATTTACTTGGACTTGTGTATTCAGAGTTTCAACTTCTGGTTATATGTCCTATTTTGTAGACTTTTATTCATGCAAAAGATTAAAATATAGGTTATAATAGATAATTATTATGGTAACTGTGATAATTTTTCATTTCCCTGAAACTGTTGTGATATGGATAGCCCAACTTCAGTAGTGGAATAGACCTCGTTATTCATAAATTGACTTAATAATTTCCTGTTAAAATTTTCCCACACCAAATCTATTGAGCATAGATTTACATGTTCATTTCATACCGGATGCCCTTCCTCAACTGTATAAATTCATACAGCACAATGAGATCTGATTGTATTTTGTTCATTGATGAGGAATGAAGAATGAAAGAGACTAAAAACACACATTTGTTTTAACCCAACATTTGCTACATGTATTAAACTGTAACTACACAATGACAGTTATACAGCAGAAAATGTATTAAATCTTTAGATATCACCTATGCCACCACAGTCTCTCGACTAAAAGTATAATCAAATTAATTTATATTATTTCAGGTGGCATCAAAGAAGATCTCAGCTGTTGTTTTAACCACTCACACACACAGGGACCAGAGGGCCTTTAGGAGGTCCGACAGTACAGCTCTGCATATTCAGTATTTGGAATCAGTTCCTCTGTTCACAGTGGGATCAGGACCCGGGCTCTCATTTGTCTTTGTCTTTGTCTCCTTAGAGCTATTACCCTCAAAAAAAAAAAAAAAGTTTATGTTTTGAGTATTTCGTATTTATGTAATGAAAAATAAGTTTTATTGTTTTACATGTGAGTTGGGTAGATCACTGGGAGTATGAGCAATGAAGAGAGTATCCAAGCACTTGGAAGAGGCTACTTGGAATTATTTCAGAATAAACAGGAGGTTAAACTGAACACACAAAATGTAAAACGACTGTACAGCAGTTGACCAGCTTGTAATTTGACTCAAAATATGTATTCGAAAAAGTAAACATTAACAAGTTTTATTCATTCTTCATGCTAGTTCATACTTACTAGTAATTACATGTTCTCATCAAACAAAGTGATTCGGAGAGTTGCTTGCTGTCTGTTCCCATGTATATTTGTCTTAACACCATGTAATTATAACACTATTGTAAAAATACACCAGAAACATACAACACTGTAATTTTGACTATCCCTGCAATATTGAACACACCCTCTGCTTAAGCATTACAGTTACACTCTAGCTCTACTTACTGTCTTGTGTGTAAAATTACGGCCGGGTACTGTAGTGTTTAGGTTGCTATAATCGCAGTATGTTCCTGTGGTTTATCTCACCCTCTTCAGAACAGAGACAGTCCCAGGGCAGTAAGCTCAGAGAGATGAGACCAGTTTATAAGAGCAGATAACACAGGGGCACATCAGGGGCAGGCCACACGCAGCAACGTTAAAGACAACTCCATGCATTTCAAGTATAGATCAGACATAAATTCAGACCAGGGGAATCTAAAACATATAAGATTGGTAATTCTCTATCAGATTTTTGTCTTTAATTTAAATATTTTAGGTTGAAAATAGGCAGATATTTTAATCTAAAGGTTTGTTAAGATATGTAACTTCTTTGGTCGGGATCTGCCACTTGCTTATCTCCATGGAGATTATATTGCTTTGCCTGGTATGTTTCACAGTATAGTATTTATCCATCTTTCATTCATTCAATTACAGGTGTTGTCTTGTGAGTGGGCTTGCCCCTCGACAGATCTGACATGTAACCTGCCCTTGTGGCATCACGTGCTTGTCTCCATGGATGTAGTATAAGGTTAATGCCATTCTGTGGAACATTCTGACAAAGCAGTAATGTCTCCGTGAGGACAAGCAGATGGTGCACTAGCAGAAAAGTTCCATAGTGCACCTTTGAGTATATTCACAATAATCAAACATAATACATAGCCTTGTTTTTGCACAGTTAATCTGACACAATACAGAACCCAATTTTCCATGAGCTCTGTGAACCACCAACGAAGATAATTGCCATTAAACCACCAGAAAAGTGCTACTTATCCATGATGTTCAGTACTAAATCATTGTTGGCATAATTCTTGTACAATTCTGTAATAATGGTTGCAGATATTTGTCCAAATTCAATTGTACTTGCACATTACTCTTGGGTTATCCTCTTACTTACAATTGAATACATTGGCACCGTGGCCTTTGTCAGCTGGAGTCCTCCATTGTGGACATGAAGTTGTTTGTTCCTCAGTGTGAACTTTTATTGTGAGGAAGTGACTGAGTTTTTCCTGTTTCTTTCTCTCTTTTGTAGGAGCTGCAGCCTTGAGTCCTGACATCCTCCGTCTAAGAAAGCCCCACTCGTTACAATGGCTCTAGGTTGGACCTAGCTGTTTTCTGTCCCCTGCTGATCGGCTTACTACTCCTCACATCCATCCTGTTTTTTTTTACTATTTCCCTTTGACATTTCTTTACGGATTCTTCTAAATAAACTACAACCATGGCGAGTCTTGTTCTGAACGAGACTGGAATGGAGGATTGTGGGATTGACGATTCCTTCAAATACAACCTCTATTCAGTGGTCTACAGTGTGGTTTTTGTGCTCGGTTTGGTCACTAACTGCGCCGCACTTTTTGTCTTTTGCTTCCGGATGAAAATGCGAAACGAAACTACGATGTTTATGACTAACTTAGCCCTATCTGATTTAGTTTTTGTCTTCACGTTGCCATTTAAGGTTTTCTACAATGTCAATCGTCACTGGCCTTTTGGAGATGGGCTTTGCAAAGTCTCCGGCACTGCTTTTATCACTAATATCTATGGGAGCATGCTGTTTCTTACTTGTATCAGTGTGGATCGATTTTTGGCTATCGTCTACCCATTTCGGTCTAGGTCAATCCGAACTCGGCGAAACGCAGCTTTGGTTTGTGCAGCGGTTTGGTTGACGATTGTGGGAGGAGGGATTTCAGTCACGTTCTTCTCCACCATCAACAACAAACACAGGGCCACCACCTGCTTTGAGGGGTTCTCCAAGAGCACCTGGAAGACCTACCTGTCCAAAATCACCATCTTCATCGAGGTGAGAGAAAGTAATAGTTAGCAGTGTTTTGATGGCTTTCGGTAATCAGTGAGTAACTGTTGTAGTATAATAAGTATAATCATTTAAAAATAACTCTCAAAACCTGCACAGGTGTGAACAATCAGAAATCAGATTACTCACATATGATATTTCACTAATCTGACAACTCCAGAAATCAGATAATGATCAGATTTTTTGTGTGCATATAAACATAGCCACTGTTCAAAACTAACTAGCTTTTGCTGGGTTTCAGATGGTATCACAACTTTCTGTAGGCCAATGATAACAATAGGGATTGGGGGCTGGTAAAATTAATATTGTCCACACTCAGTTTTTGTTATAGAGACTATTGGAAGTCTTATCACTGATATTAAGGATCAAGTTCAAAATGTGTGAATTGAATCCATGCCCATAGGTAAAACTGGCTTGCCCCCATCTGGGAGTATAACGTGACCACAGCTAACTAATACAAACTACAAGATGCCATGCATTAGAATATAGTGTAGATCTAGTGTAGATTACGTTAAATAATAAACAAAAAATACATTGTAAATGAAAATCAAAAGTAGTCAGTGGAGTTTTATGAGAGAAAGGCCCAAACCACAGTCTAAGAGGAGCAGTCTAATGTCAATATAACCATTCAACTGTTACTGAGCAGTATCAGCCTCTCATCACAGGTGACATTTGGGTCTATTTTTTTCACCACAAAGTTGAGGTTTAGGACACTTCCTTTAACAGATCACATACATAGATTTCATACCGGATGCCCTTCAGGTCTGATCTTTTGTTTCCATTCTTTTCTCAGAAGTTTTAATGGAGTACAATAAATTCATCATTCATTTTAGTTTTTTTTTTTTTATTTTTTACTTTTATTCACTAGTACTGTTTATTTTTATAATAATATTGATAATGCCCCACATTTGTATTTGGATTTACACAAGTCTCTTAAAGTGCTTCACTGTAGTCATTTTTCATTCACCCGAGTCACCCCATACACAGTAGTGGTAAGATCATTCTGTTGTCACAGCTGCCCTGAGGTAGACTGATGAAAGCAAGACTGCCAGTCTGCACCATCTGTCCCTCCAACCACCACCCATCACACACACTACATTCATACAGGCAAAGTGGGTGCATGTGTCTTGCTCATGGAAACAACAACACAATGACAGAACTAGAACTGCAACAAACAATTTTTTTAGTAGTCAACTACTCAGCTATTAGACTAGTGACATTCTGTTGTATGTTGAGATTTTTTGCACTTTTTTGTAAACATGTTGATTGAAGGCTTCTCATATTATTAGGTATTATTGATCAAAATCAAAAATCGTTTATTTTCATTTTAGACATTTGGACTTAATAATGCCACTGCCACACCACATTGTTATTTTTTCGTCACACTTTTTGGTGTTTTGGAGTCTGTATAACAATGGCCACTACCTAAATACAATTATTTTAAAAGTCAACTCCTCAAAATATTTCCAATTAATCATTTGCGCCTTATTCATTCAAATACACTAATGTAATACTTATTGCATTGTCCATTGTCTCATTTCACTCTTGTATTTCTAGATTGTGGGTTTCCTGTTTCCGCTCCTGGCTAACCTTGTCTGCTCCTCCCTGGTCCTTCGCACTCTCCGTCGGCCAGTAACCATTGGCCATAGCGACAACAAACAGCGGGTTTTACGAATGATAGTGGTCCATTTGAGCATCTTTATCATCTGCTTCGTCCCGTACAACTCCATCCTTTTCCTCTACGCCCTTGTCCGAACCCAAGCGTTAGCCAACTGCGCCGTGGAGAGATTTGCACGGACTCTATATCCCATAACCCTTTGCATGGCTAGCCTCAACTGCTGCTTGGACCCTGTGGTGTATTACTTTACATCCGAAAGTTTTCAGAAAAGTCTAACACTGGGAGCTAAAGGATCAGGATCTAGAGCGGAAAGCATCCCACGGAGCGATACCGAGATTCAAGACCCTAGCAACACACTTCCAAAAGACACGCATAGCAACGGGAAGGAAGTGTCCGAAAGCAAGTTTTGAATTTGGAAAAGAAAGAAAAAGTTCGAACGATAATTTTCAGAGCGGATTTGACTAAACCTGAATTACAAAATAAAGTAATCAGATGTTTGTTCACCAAGTGGAAAACACATAGCTCAGCAGATTAGGCAGGTCCGAAGAGGTAAGTCCCGAGCTATGGCCTGGGATTAAGGATTAATCCAATACTGGACCAATGGGATTTTTGTGATGAGAAAGACCAGAGACAGAGCAGAGCAGCACTTTTACTTAGGATGGAAGAGGACTGACTTGGGTCAAAATGACTGACAAGTGCACTGTTAAACCATGCCATGTAATTTGATAGAAATGCTAACAGTATTCTGAATGGGCATTATTCAACCACAGTGGCTATGTTCACATGCACACCGAAATCTGATTATTAGCTGATTTATCAGACTTATTTAAATGATACACAAACCACAAAATCTGATGTGAGTAATCTGAGGGACCATGATCACAAAGACATCAGATGATTTTAGTGTTTATGTCATTTTAATAATCTTATAACTAAAAAATCTGAGAATAATAAGGTTTAGAGTGTGCAGACTGCAGCCACAAGTAGTTGCATAATAATAATAGAAGGGTTGAAATTGGTGACTATGCAAGAGGCCGTCTCTGGTCATATATCTATATGTTGGTTGAATTCATAGAGAAATGGTAAAAGCCTTGGGAATTGTCAAAGCTATTTTAATTTGTAGTAAGTGTTTTGGTTGTTTACCTAACACAAATGCAAATATTACTATAGCACAACATTTGTTCATTGTATTGATTTAAGATACTATAAGTATGGCTCCTATTAGTATTAAAGTAGCCTTAAATTTGATTACTATACTAGCTAACTAGTATAATTGTTTTATTTTATTTAACTTCCTTTTATTTTGAAACATGTGCAATTATCTGTATTCATAAAGAGTAAATTCACTCCAGTTAAGTCAATCCAATGGTATCACTTAGAAAAAAAAAAAAAAAAAATGAGAGAGAGATACTGTGACAATGTGCAAAAGGCAGCAGGGACATACAGTATATCCCTTGTTTACATTTCATATGACTTATATGGTAATCTTAGTTTAGTAATTAACACTAACATTTGAAATTGCGACATCAATATTTCCAAAACTTGCCTAAAACATGTTACTGTTACAAATGTTGTTCTCCACCAAATGTCCACAGATGCACTGATGTTTATTTGGAAGTACTTTAGGAACACCCTGAGCCTTAACTGTTGTTGTTTTAAACTCTGCACATTATTTCATATTGTGGTTGTGACACTCTTTAGTGCCGTTTGACTTGTTTGTGTAGCAGCAGTGCACTGACCTGCTGGGTTATGTGTGTCTCATGTTGAAGTTCGAGGCCATTAAAAGTTAAATGTTTTGAATTGTTGCCATGGCTACGTCTGTTATTGTAGTCGCCTTGTGACTCTTGCTTTTGAGTCCACTTTCTTCTCCACCTTCTTCACTAAAGATGCACAATATATTTAGCTGGCTATTCTTAAAGGCGCTGTACCTGATCTGATTTCTATTGTCTTAAAAACACAAAAAACACAGTTTAAACAGTTTACAGAACTCTAGTTATTCCTCACTTACTTTATACATTCTGAGCATCCTAATTGCACTGTGGGGTGACAGTGGCTCAGTGGTTAGCGCAGTGGTCCCCCAACCTGAAGGTCACAGGATCAGTTCCTGCTCAGGTAAAGCCAAATATGGTTAAAATGCTAAAAACATTGCATACTGCTGTTGTGTCCTTGAGCATGGTACTTCACTCAGATGGGTGAACAGATTATATCTGTCCCAGGCCTATAACTTGGCACTAGCAATTGGGAACTAAACAAATATTGGTCCTTAATGTAAAGCGACCTTGAAAGCATGGAATTTGTCAAATCTGACCTAGGAGAGTAAAGACTGAATATCTTGGTTTCAAATACCCTGCTCATGTATAGGATATGTCCTGCCGATCAGTTAGTCAACTAAAAGGGGGGCGTGACAGAATCCACATTATGTATGTCTATGTATCTGATCTAAATTCCACTCAAGTTCATGCAAAAAACGCCTACTTAAGCAGAAAAAAATACTAAGAAACAATGTATTTTTATAGACATGCTTAATCTGCCTTTTTACATATTAAAAACTCACTCACTAACTTCTCCTTGTCCCATATAAATCCTTATAATGTAAATAAAATGATTAGTTAACTAAGAACCTCCAACCCCACTTTGTTGCTACATGAGCGTTTGACAAATGTACCATCTTTTGTAAATATGGTTGCATTTTCAGTATTTTTCCTTCGAAATGCATTCACTATAGTTCTGGACTTAACTTCTTTGATAGAGCATGTCCATTAGCTCCCCATTGCCCCCAGTCTCTGTGTGAGGCTCTGTAGTTTCTGAAAGCTGAGTGGGTTTGTGGAGGAGTTGCTGTGTCATGGGCCAAATGCTCATTATGAAACACAGAAATGCTCCATTGTTTCTGAAGGAGCTCTCTCTGTTTAATCTGCTTTACACTCGGATCAAACCAAGTCTCTTACACTATAGTCAGTTATACAAATTCAACAAACAATGAATTCAGATGAGTCCAACATGAAGGTAATGCCAAGTCAGAAGGTCTGCAGTTTGATTTTATAAGCAAATCTTTCAATCTATTGGTTACACTTAACTTGGTAACTGGGCTTAGCGTTAGGAGTTAGCGCTGGGGTAAGTAGTTAAGTAGTTACTAAGCCTGAATTATTTCTTCTTGTTTTAAGGCTAATTAAGTGTATAACATGTTACCATTGTATTTATTTTAGTACAGCCCAATATAACAAAAGCAGTCACCTCACATATTATGAAGGAAAGTGTATTGTTACTGGTATATTTATGTATTTACAACTTGTTAAAGTACACTGAGTTACTTGTCTCCATGGAGATGTCCTTGCCTTGCCTGCATGGAATGTTCCACAGTATGGCATTAAACGTATATAGCATTGTAGCATTCAAAGATGTCATCTACAACACAGCCTATTGGCAATTCAAGTCAGTATAACCATTTAAGAAGGCCAGATAATGGGTAGATCGCTATGACAACAGTCTTAATATTTGAATTATTCTGAAACCCATAGATATGAACCCTGTTTTAAACCATTGCCTGCAGATCTCAATGGAATTGCTATGAAGAACTCCTATGGCAACTACAAATTCAAGGTGAAATACTTGAATACCTCTTAATCATTGTCCACTGGAGTGAGCAGAGCCACTTCCTGCTGTGTGGGACATACCAGATACAATGCAGAGACTGTATAGGATACTGTGTGCATACTTCTACAAACACATCTATTTCCCCAGACACATGTCAAAATATTAGTCCAGTTTGTTTATTCACGAGACGAGAAAGTCCTGGCTACACCTGGAATGTTGCACCTGCCTATAGGTTTGTTTGGAGATCAAGGTTGGTCTCTACAGAAGTAAGTGAGTATGAAAATAGAGAGTGTAACATAACAATAGTAACTGTTCTTAATAATGTTCATATAAAACAGAATACATCTTTTCAGGTGTAAAATAAATAACTGCATGTATGGTCAAATATAATGCTCTGAGTATTAGGCTATAGGCTGTAAAAGACAACTGTTATGCAACACATCTACTGCTGCTAAGTCCCTGTTCATATGACTGAAATTACAACTACTAATACTACCACTAGACTACTACTACAACTTTAACTCTCCAGTTGACCTCAAATATTGTTTTAAGTGTTTCTACTTCTACTAATACCACTACTGTAACTGTTACAGCACTACTATTAATACTACTATTACTGCTACTACGACAACTACTGCTACTACTACTGTTGCTACTTCTACTGCAGCATAACTACCAAACACTACTTACTACTACTACTACTACTACTACTACTACTACTACTACTACTACTACTACTACTACTACTACTACTACTTACTACTACTACCACTAATACTAATACTGTACTACAACACTACTATTACTATAGCTTCTTCTCATCCTCTGCTCATCATGTTTAGGGTGCTTCATGTATATATCAGAAATAACAACATTTTAACAGCCACAGGGGGTGAGGGAACATTGTTGCACAGTTAAAATAGTTGTGTTGTGTGGGAATGTAGGGATGTGCTTAGAGCTGACCCGCTGCTCTACTAGTTCACTTCAGGAATGTCACAAAAAGACGCCAAAGCAGGTCACAAAATGTTTTGGATTTTCAGTAGGTTTGCCCTGCAAAAAGACTAGTTGCATATAGCTAAAGGCCCATTTAATGTCAATGCTGCACTGAACTCTAGTGGTTAGAAGCCGGAATTGCATTGATCAAAAGTGAAAATGAAATTAAATATGCTCCTAGGTTCAGTGGACAATGCAGGGCAATTGTTAAATAGATTAAAGCTGCAAACTGTAACTTTTCTGAAGAAGGATCCGCCACCTGCTTCTTTCCATTAACCTCCTGAGACCTGCGTCCTCATATGTGGACAACACATTTTGGGTTGTCTAGGCCACAATACAATTTTTTTTGTCTACAAGGTCCTGGTGTCCACATATGAGGTCATTAAACTGCCACTTAGTGATGACAGAAGAGTATAACACATTATAGTTTAGATTCAAGATGGACTTTGTTAAAGGCTCATGTCTTCACCTGTTAGAAGCTCTTCAAATGAGCCACATTGTTCCAAGAGGCACAATTCTTGTTTCTCATTTTGTTTTTACTCAGGGACAATGTTGCTGTGATCAGGCACTTAACAAATAGTTTTTGCAAATCATTATTTAAATGTGACTTTATTATTTCTATCAAAATGATTAAAATGTACAACGAATGTTCTCTTATGTGGACATCATTTTTCTCATAATGTAAAAAGATAATTCTTTGTTTTTACACTCATCAGCTCCCAGTCAGACCAAATAACAAAGAGAATAAAATAATAAAGCCATGAAGAGTTCAGGTCTCAGAAGATTAAGTTGTCATTGCTTTACTTAGAATGTTCCACCATATGGCATTGATCTCCATGGAAACACACAAGAGGTCAAGTTTGTGGAGAGTTAAAGCTGCTCACAATAATAAGTATATGGCAATATAATGTTTTGTTTTTTAGGGATAAAAACAAATGTACATGAATGAATGCATGATAGATAACTTTAATTATATTCTGTGGAACATTCCAGGCGGATTAACATCTCTGGCCACCAGAAAAGTTACATAGTGCACCTTTAACTTGACCAAGATGTCAGATTGTCAAATTGTCAAACTGAGAAATCACAATCCAGAAAGTTGAGCACTAATCCCTAATTCATAATCCATATACTGCTGTTGTGTCCTTGGGCAAGACATTCCATCCTTTTGCATGTGTCTGTTTACATGCAGTGAATTTGTGTGCTTTCAGTGCACAGAGAAGGTTAAAGCACTGTTGTTTTCCATTAGGCTAAAAATAAATAAGATATAACAACTACTACAACAAGAAGAGCTCTTTCATACTAAAAACTAGAGTAAAGTTTTCCTGAACCTCTCTCTTGTCATTGTTTTGTCAGATTCCTCAAACGGATGTGTGACAGGGCATAATATATATGAAATTGAAAGTAATTCATTTGCTGATGTGAAACAGCAAACAGGAAGTCTCACTTTGGCACACCCTGGGCTGACTTTTTAGTTAAACAGGTGGAGAGTAAGAAAAAGATCAGCTTTATATAACTGTGTGAAAAAGTTTCACTTTCAGTCCATCTCACCTCCTCTCACCTTTCAAGAGTTTCGTAAATGAGGTAGAATTGATACTATACGTTGTAAATATGTACATATATTGTACATATGTACATATACGTTGTACATATATCACACAATAACTTCTTCAGTAGCATTAAGCAACTGCACTTGCAGTTACTTAATGCACCTGCACTTGGGTTGAACTAATAACTAATAATATTAGTAAATCTAAAAGTGACTAAACATATTAAATATTTGAAAATGCATTCTTTTCAACCTGATATGATATTGCTGTTGTTTTATTAGGATCCTTATATATCAAGAACATTAATTATTTACTTTGTTTTATACTCTTTTGGCTTTTGAGTACAATTACTACACAGCATTATAGATCAGACAGAATCCAAATGTTACACTGCAGTAGTATGTTAAAATAATAAAATACTACAATATATTTGGGTTAGTACTTTTTACTTGAATAATCTGTCTACAATCTAGACTGTAATCTCATTTGAGTGCAATTTTATCTATTGTACCCATACCCATAATGCACGTGATGAAACCCATAACTGTTGACACGTGAGGAAGTATGCGTCAACACACAGGAAATAAGAGTCACTGCAACTTCAACCAAAAACAGGTTGTAGGACATATACAGTTCATTTTAAAGTCACTACACCATACATTTAAGATTCATTGTTATACGTAAGAATAATTTTTAAAATAATAATAATTTAAAAAAAACAAAAACAAAACAAAACATGTTGGCACCACACATTGGGGTCATTTACATAAATACAGAGAACTTTGTCTTCAAGTGTCACTGATGCAGAAACACAGTGAGACAGCTTTCTTAAAGAGCATAGGGCAGGTTTGACTTGCAGATAAAGTTTTGCTAAAAAGTCTTGCCTAGTTTTTTCCAGTTTGATTATTTCAGTGAAGATGTGCCATGGGGGTAATTTCATAACAATTACCTAGCAACCATACTGTAAACAAGGGCCAAAGCGCATCAAATATTATTTTACAAATACATATATTTGACAGCAACTTCATTTTGTTAAATTGCCAGAAATGTGTTCTTTGTGTGTA
>JACM01033223.1:0-17341 GCA_000787095.1 Periophthalmodon schlosseri | reverse complement strand
CACCACATATGAAAGAAAGTACTATTAAAAATGTTAAAATCACATTCTGTCGTCTAAAGAAAGTGTTTTTAATTATTGTGGCATCGGAATCAGTATCAGGTATCGCGTATCGAGTCTATTCCTTAGTATCAAAATCGAGTTTGAAATTTTAGTATCGTGACAACACTGCAGTGAACAAGCTTGTGAACTATCCACCTAAAACATTCAGACTCGTGAGAAGAACAAGCATGTGGTATTAGACATACAACAAATATGCGCTGTGGCCTCCGTGGGGAATTTGGGCTTGTTTTGCTCTGGTGCTAAAATAAAAATATTTGCTTCTTAGTTGGAATGTAGTACTAATGGATATAACTGGTTTCGTCCTGATTTACTTGTAGTTTTGTTTAGGTCTGGTTTAGTCCTACGCCTCGTATTAATTTAGTTCTGGCTTTTCTGAACCCTAAAAATCCTGGGTTTTTTTTATAATTTCTTGGGGCTGTTGGGTCTTTTTTGGGTTATTTTCACAGAGTTGGGTCGTTTTGCTTAACCCAGACACTGGGTCAGCAGGTCAATAGTTTGGTCATTTCAAATAGAATATAATGATAGATATTTTCACACCTTTCGACTCAGCCGTCCGGGTCAAATCCTCTCAAACAACCCCGCGAAATGGGTCAGATACAAACTCTTCCATCACCCATCTCATCTGACGCCTACGGGAAAACGTTTTTAAACACGTTGATGCATGTTTTCTTACTTTATCTTTGTGATTTCATACAAAACTTTCCACAATTTAATCATTTTATGTCAGTTAATGTCACTAAAGAAACATTTGACCCCCTGACCCCTGAAGTCTGAACAGAACCGTAGTCTGTAACTGCAGCTCGGCGCCATAAAAGTGGCTCCAGTTTGGATTTGAATTTTAATCAGATAAATCCACAATATTTGCGTTTGTTCTGCTTCATATTTCACCGTCTCACGATTCTACCTGGAAACACAACGAATCTCCTGAGACTGAAGTGTCCAGCTCGGCTCAAGCATCTCAAACATCTGCCTCTTCACCAAATTTAACCAGAACAAACTTTAACACTGTCAATTTTGATGATCATTTTACAGCTGAATCATTAATGTGCTGCTGTTAACGGTGCGACATGATTTTAATGTTAATTTCATCATGATTATTTATGTTTTGATTTGCTGTATTGTGATTTTAATGTCTTTCTTATTCTGTAAAGCACCTCGAATTACTTGAATTACTAACAAACTTGCCGAAATTAATGTTTCTTAAATAACACTGTAGTATTCGGGTAGAAAAATAACACAAAAAGTTTAGTTAAAATAATAATCCAAAGTGCTGGGTCAGAATAACCCAGGGTTGTGTCGGAGACTAACCCCTCACCACAGAGAACATGCTGACCCTGAGTAATAACAAAAGCCAACGCAAAATCACCTGATAGTAAACTGTGAGCGCCATCTTGTGGTAGAGCGGAAAAGCCTGCACAGAGTCAACTATGAGGCGGTGTTGTTGCTTTTATATGATTATTATGATGTATGATGAAACCTAAACTAGTCAAAATAATTAATGCATAAATTAATTAAAAAAAAACAAAACAGAAATAGTTATAGTTAATAGTACATTACTTATTAACTCGAAACCGTCTAGTTCTTCCATTTTAGCCATGTTTTTTTTTTAGCTTATATCTTGAACAAATCTTGAATATATATCAATTATTAACATTTAAACGTAAAATATAATTAATTTTCACCCATTAGGAGGGTTCCCCATTATGGGAAACCTACTGGAAAAATCTAAAAGAGCAAAACTTCTGCCGTCATAGCGCATGCGTCTAGTCTCACGTAAAATAGACATAACGTTCTCAGTCATGGCGCCACCGAGTTTTTCATGATTAGTTATTATACGATATATTTTTAAGTTTTCGAGATGACTAAAAGCGTTGGCAACACGTGGCATTAGATCAGTTTGCACTAAGAAGTCTCCAAATCTATAAGAAGTACAGTTTTAACTCACGTCTTTGCGTATTCAAATTTAAAGAACTATTGTCCAATAGGAGGCAGGTCTGGGCACGAGAAGGGGCGTTTCCTCTGTATCTGGCCAATCAAATAATCAGGTGAAATTCCACTGAACGTAACAAAAATTAAATTACGTACAGAATGCTACGTCTCAAATAGTAATTATTAAGCAGAATACATATAAAACGGGCTTCTTTCTAAATTATAATCAAATAAAATTGATAAAAATTTACAAAAAAAAAAAAAAAAAAAAAAAAAAAAAAAAAAAAAAAAAAAAACAAAAAAAATTAAAAAAAAAAAAAAAAAAAAAAAAAAAAAAAATTGAAATAAATAATAACTCGCTGTTTCTTGTGGCACCTGTGGTTTTCGTAAGATAAAGCAAGTTGGTTGTTATATTACATTTAAATGGCACTAGTAACATTTTGATGGAAAGTTTGCTATCTGCTTGTGTCAGTGGAGATGTTGCTTTGCCTGAAATATTCCATAGTATCGCATTAAACGTGACTATCTCCATAAGGACAAACGGGTCAGATCTGTGGAAAGGTGATCCCTCTCAGAGTAAGAATGCATTTATTTCAAGGTATTCTTTAGGAAATAAAAACACCTGTAATAGAATAAATTGCAGAGATAAGTGTATTGTACATACTGTGCAAATGAGCAACGATGAGCAATCTCCATGGAGATAAGCAGGTAGCAGACACTCCACCAGAAAAGTTACGCAATGCACCTTTAAAGGGTCTATATTGCGCTATTTTCTCATCTATGTTATAATGCTGTTTCCTTTTCAAAAACTTACCTGGAGTTTTGTTTTGTTTCATTCACACATGTTTAACACACAAACCCTGCATATTTAGGCTGAGTTTTTCTCTCAAACTGAAAACACTCTGTTCCACCTTGTGATGTCATGTGGTAATACAGGAAGTGCTCCACTGTGTTTTAAACTCCACACATCTTTACAAGAATCATTTGGATAATTTCAGCTCTGGAATTGCCGATATCTACTGAACTAAAAGTAAACGGTACTGTTAACTTGAAAACTACCGCTTCATGACATCACAAGGTGGAACAGAGCATTTTGAGCTTTGGAGATGTAGACAGACTGATAATAAACGGTTACTCAAACATGTGTGAATGAAACAAAACACAACTCCAGGTATGTTTTTGACGAATTAACAACATCACAGCACGGCTTAAAGCTCACAAAAGTCAATTTCGCTTAATATAGAACCTTTAAATCGTATCTTTATAACGGCAGTTCATTTTAACAAGTAGTATTTGAACGCAGCATGACTTTCCGCGCTTGCACTTCCTGGAATTGGGAAACGTCATCTGGGCGTAGCAGCGTTGAACCAATCAAATCCAGCGGGAGGAGGGCTCACGTGCCTGGGTCTATAAATTCTCCAAGCCCCGGTCTGTCCTCGCTCTCTCGCCCAGACAAGAAGGACCCAGGTGGTGGTTTTTGAAGGTTACGACTTTATTTCTAAGCAAAAAAGACCCCGCGCACCGCAATCATGACCAGAAAATTCTTTGTCGGAGGAAACTGGAAGATGAACGGCGATAAGAAAAGCCTTGGGGAGCTCATTCAAACCATGAACGGAGCCAAAGTGGACCCCAATGTCGGTACGTGAATTCAACGCCGATTCATTTTATATAAAACTTGACTTTACGCAATGCCAGTGGAGTGTGCCAAATGCGTAAAACTGGCGGGATTTAAGTTTATGCACGTGTCCAAATTGGTCCTGGTTTAATCCTGGTGTATATCTTGGTTGTTTCTGTTATTTAGACCCGGTTTAGTCCCAGTTTTGACCTGGTTTAGATCGCTACAGTTCGTGCGCACGGCCATATTCAAAGTCATTCATTGGCTAAATCAATGGGGAACCGGGCCTCGCAGACTTCATTGGATAATTGTGTTTTTACGCACAACTTGCTGCATTCAAAGACCGACACGTCCTGGAGCTGCGTGCCCGGACATGGTGCAGCACAGCCCGGTTGACATGCCTGGATTAGGTCGGTGCGGTGGTGGTGGCGGTGGCGGCGGCGGTGGTGGAGGTGGGCGTGCGTGCGTTCGTTTGCAGCGGCACGTACTCCACTCTAAACAGCGGAAAAACCGGAGCAGGGCCGAGCCTCCTGCGTGCAACACGATGGTGATGCATTCACGGACCTCTGATGCATCACTCGTGACTATTTTACGCACCAATTTTTACATAATAATCGCCCAAATAACGAAATTCCTTTAGCAGCAGTTCAGTTTTCACCATTTTACGCAATGTTCATGTGGTGCAACGTATCCATGACTCGAAACCAAACGGTTGTACATATTGTTCTATTCATGTCGACGTTTATATATATATATTTGTTATTTTATTTATGTAATAGTATGTAATATGGGGGAAAGTTATTAAATATATTTCGTAAATGTCATTATAATAAAAATACGGTTCCGTTGCACATTGGGGTTATGCAACTGTTCTGTATACAGCAGCACTGACCGTCCACAGACCTTTCTCTGTTCTGTCTGTCCCTCTTGATTGACTGGAGAGCTCTTTACTTAACTCTATAATTCACTTTCTCCTTTACCTGAGTTATTTATGTGGCTTGGATCAATATTAAATGGAAAAATAAAAGACTGGACGCCAAATTATATGTGTTTTATGTAGCGTCGTTCACACACAAACCACAAAATGCTCCGTAACATTAAGTAATATAAAAAAACAAAACTGAATTACAACAGCTTAGATTAGAAGCATACAGTGTTCATTCTAATGTTAATGTTTTTTATGAATTGTGCAGGTAGATTGCATCAGTTTCAGTTTTCGCTTGCAAATTTTGGGTAATTTTGTACTATTATTATAGGGCACGTTGCAATATTTATTTTTATTATTATTTTTAAGTGAATAGATGCTAAAACTTTATAATGGATTTAAAGAGCTCACTATTTGAGTCTGAATGACCATGTGTCTCCTTTTGTTCAATTTTTAAAAAGATTTGATTCACACCTGTTACACAAAAGTAAACCACAACGTCAACTACACACAGTTCTAGTATTATAATGTTTTGTGTTTAATTAGATCTGTTCAAAGTCCTTTTTTATCAACCTTTCTTGACCCCGGCGCTGGCCTCTTGGGTATGCAGCCCTGTCTGACATTTGCCGCATGAACTTAGACCTTTAACTCACTCACACAAATGACCTTCACCAAACCCAACAAACAGTTTTATATAGAACAGTCTCCAGTCACATGCAACAGATATTGTGAACTTTTGAGAGTTTAAAATGTGCACCCCCAACTTTGTTTAATGCATTTTAATAAGTAGCACAGTGTCGTTTGAGCAGCAACTCGTGATAATACTTTTGGTATTTATTCGACTTGTCAGCAGCTTTTTCCAATGAGTGAACTGGTCAAATTATAATTGCATCTTCACAAACAAAATGGTAGTTTTCAGCAAAATCTCAAAATGTATATTCTTGTCATTCAGATGGTGATTTTGTAATAAAAACTCCTTTTCAGCATGTGTTTTTTGGTTCCGATAACGATGATCGCTTATAAAAGTTATTCACACTAAAGAGGGGAAAGGTACTGGAGAAGTCGTCATATATAAAATAAAAACATAAAATATATAAAAAAATTTAAACATGTACTTTTATGTCCTGAACAAACAGTCAGCCTCATGTAATGGTCCGATATTATACATATATTTTACATAATTTACTAATTTTTAATGTTTCCCCAGCAAAAACATATCTAGAATTGTTTTGTTTCACTCACCAGTCAAACGTTTGAACACACCATCTCATCTCAATGTTTTTTTTTCCTTTATTTTTACTACTTTCAACATTTTCTACACATACGGAGCTACTTTCAATCCTCAAAGTAACCACTCTTTGCTTTGTTGAAAAATATTTAGTAGAGTTATTTCACTTTTTCTTCTTTGCTACATAGTTCCATATGTCTTACTTCATATATTTGATGTAAAAAGTAGTAAAAATACAGAAAAAAAAAAAACATTGACAAATCTGTCAACTGGACAGAACGTTGTAGGAGTGAAGACGTCGCTTCTTCAGTTCTGGTCAAATCACTGCTGGACACTGCCTTATATCTATCTGAAGGGGGAAATCTGACCAGAACTGAAGAAGAGACTTGGACGAGCAGCCAAACGTCTTCACTCCAACTTTTTGTCCAGATGAGATTTAACATTTTGCTTTTACTAACAAGAGCATGTCCAAACTTTCGACTGGCAGTGCACTCGTATTAGCAGTTGCGTCGCGGCTCTTGTATATTTTTATTTATTTCATTTTATTAAACGGGACCCACTGAGCTGCTGTTACTAACCCGTGATCGTGCTCCTCTTTGCTTTCCAGAGGTGGTGTGCGGCGCGCCTTCGATCTACCTGGACTTTGTCAGGTCTAAGCTCGATGCCAAATTCGGTGTTGCTGCTCAAAACTGCTACAAGGTTCCCAAAGGTGCCTTCACTGGGGAGATCAGGTAAGAGCCACGTAGGAAGTATAGAAAAGTTTACAGGGCTGTAGACAAAATGGAGTTTTTTTTACCGTATTTTCTGGAGTATAAGTCGCACCTCCGGCCAAACTATGGAAAAAAAAAGTGCGATTTATAGTCCAGAAAATATGGTACTTGGAATTAGGTGAGACTTTTGATTACAGCTCATGCACATTTAATATCTTATTATTAGTGTGTTTTAGTATCGACTTTTGATTACAGCTCATGCACATTTAGTATCTTATTATTAGTATGTTTTTAGTATCTTTTTATATTTCACTCAAATAACTTTTTGTCCAGTTGACAGAATTTAATTTTTCTTTTACTATGGATTGTACCTGGACGACTTACTTCAATCAAAAATGCAATAAAAAATGTCAGTTTCATGTGAGAGTTCATACTTTGCTGTGATTGGTCAAACCCACCTGTCACTCACTCCTTATAGAGGAGGAGGAGGGTGTGGTAAATAAACGACAAGTGTCTACGTTTGAGCGTAGAGCTGTATTACAAAGAAAATGGCGACGGCGCTCAGTTGGTTCTTGTCTTAAGACAGAAATGTCTGAAAAAATTAAGATGATGATGATGATCAGAAGGTTGGTGGTTTGAATCCCACTCTCACATCATTGATAGAGCGGGCAGATCCACAGACCCACAGGTTGGTGGGGTGATTCCAGCTCCCACAAATGAATACTGTTGTTGTGACGTTGGGCAAGACACTTAACCCACCTCACCTCGAATGTGTGTATGAATGTGTGTATGAATGTTGTGTGAATGGGTGAGTGGTTTCCTTGATGCCTTGAAGATGGAAAAGCGCTATATAAAAAAACGTGCCCATTTACCAAAAGCTCTAAAAACGGAGAAAACAGTTTCTTCAGGCATGTTTTTAATGTTATGAATTCTTGCGCGGCTATTTTCGCTTATGTTGTGCATCTGTCACCAGCCCTGCGATGATCAAGGACTGCGGGATTAACTGGGTGATCCTGGGACACTCCGAGAGGCGCCACGTTTTTGGAGAGAGCGACGAGGTAAACGCGGCTCACTTTATTTTACATGGTCAGGAAAATGCACTTGAAGAGACTCAGCTGTAACTGTGTCGGTGCAGCTGATCGGTCAGAAGACGGCTCACGCTCTGGAGAGCGGACTCGGGGTCATCGCCTGCATCGGGGAGAAGCTGGACGAGAGGGAGGGAGGCATCACCGAGAAGGTCGTGTTTGCCCAGACCAAATTCATCGCAGGTGTGACCCTCTCCCTGTTCAAACCTGTGCAGAAATGCTAATACTTGTGCAACACTAAAGAACATCTTATCTTTTTCATTCAGACAACGTGAAAGACTGGAGCAAAGTGGTGTTGGCCTATGAGCCGGTGTGGGCCATTGGCACAGGAAAGACCGCCTCCCCCCAGCAGGTAAAGATTAGGAAAGTATTTCTGTTGTTGCAATGTCAGGTCCCATGTTTGAGTTTGTTTTTTACGTCATGTTTTTAGGCTCAGGAAGTTCACGAGAAACTGAGGGAATGGCTCAAGGCCAATGTGTCCGAGGCAGTGGCCAACTCCGTGAGGATCATCTACGGAGGTCGGTGCTCTTGGAACTGTTTTATTATTTTATCACATCAGGGGAGTTTCTCATGAGTCTTTCTTTCAGGTTCTGTGACCGGTGGCACCTGCAAAGAGCTGGCGTCACAGAAGGACGTGGACGGTTTCCTGGTGGGCGGAGCCTCTCTGAAGCCAGAGTTCGTCGACATCATCAATGCAAAGGCGTAAAAACGGTTGTGATAGTGTTGGAGGTTTGGATGCGTTTAGATTGTTCAACCCATGTTCAGCACTTCCCTTTTTATTGAAAGATTTGTGCAATGTTGTCATTCCCTGCTTTACCTGTACTTTGCTCTTTTTGTTAAAAAGGGACAGATTGGCACATTTTACTGCACTGAGTTAAGTCCTGAGGTCTAGAGTCTGTGCTACAAACTTCCACAGCTAAAGCTGCAGACAGCTTACACTTTATGGACCAGCAGTCCACAACTTTACTTGAACAAGTTTACAAAGTATTGTGTAAACAGCGTCTGAGCTCAGATATTTGTGTTTTTACTGTAGCGTCTCTGTAACGTTCTGATCTGTGCTTCATCCTGTAGACGACATGACTCTGGCTCTTTGGTCTGTACATCACATGTGGGATTTATTTGACTGTATTTGACTTGAGGCTCAACTCAAACGTTATAATAAACTGAGACTGTCAGTGACTTTGCATAATGGTCGTGTTTCTCTACAAGACAAATCTATTTTCTTCTCCTCTGAGTCTGAGTAGAGATGGAGGCAGTGTATCTTATTACAGAAGCGACCTGCAGACAACACAATGCCTGGAAAACATCTATTTTTGTCCTCGTCATGAACCAGTATAAACCAGTATAAACCAGTCTGAAAGAAGAGCGCGAGAAGGTAAAACAGAGGAATGCAGGGAGATGGTAAAGTTCCGTTACAAAGACAAAGGAAGTCATTTTTCTTTCCTTAGTTTTTTTTCTTGCATTTGACATTGTATGTTTCCTCCTTGTCCAGCAGGGGGTGGTATTGCGGAATAAACGCTAATAGGAGCGTGACGTTCAGGGACAATGCTTTGTCTGAAACCACAGACCTTTTGGTGATGGCAACACATAAATAAAACGAGGAGCACAGTAATCGTATTATAAATCTACAGATCAGAACAACAGCTTCGTGTCAAGACTTTTTCAGTGTAGTTTCATATTTTATCGTTCGTTTTAAATATTGGTAAATCTAACCCGGATATTTCTAACCCTCGGACTCTTCACACAGGCCTAATGCCCACCAGCCTATTCCTTTTTACTCATTATGATCGATATGATTCATAGATTGTGGAGTTCTCATGTTATTCCTCATTAAAATGCAATCCAACTGAAAAACATTTTTAAATTTGGGGGGAAAAAATCCAGTAGGAACTTTAGAAACAGTCCACATGATCCTCTTCCTCCTCTTTGTCTCTTGAATTAAAATGTGTTTAAGTATTTGTTCTCCTGATGAAGAGGAGAGCAGACCGCACTCGTTCACAAGAGTCTCTTCTGCAGGTGCTTAACACAGAGTGAAGTACTTCTCTTCGAGTGGGGGATAAAATATTACTTAACACTTTGTAACAACTCAGTTTAAAATCAACAAAGAGGCAGATCTGGATTTATCAGCCCGGGCAAAACTAATGTCGCCCTGACTCCTGATCAAGCCGTATTTTTGTTTTAAAACGTCAAACTCGGTCGTAACTTTTCGTCATTCTGAAATTCAAGGACAGTGTTGGGAAATAACTGAATACACGTGCCAGAAATACGTCTTCTGATTACAAACTTTGAGTATTTGGTGGTATTCAGAGCACAGTTACTTTACTAAAATCAAAGGAATACATTGCAGTACCTGATCACACAATTTAAGCGTCAAACTGCACAGAATTAAAGAGAAAAATTGCAAACACAGCTCTTGTGGTGAGGCAGGTGCGATTTTTCTTTGTCTAATCAGAGTTAAACAAAACAGTTTTAGTTTTTAATCCTGTGTTGCAAGAATGTGCATGGACTGTATAAAGAAGTGGACAATATTCAAAAAAATATATATACATACATACAATATTTTCTGGACTATAAGTCGCACTTTTTTTCATAGTTTGTCCGGGGGTGCGACTTATACCCAGATGCGATTAATATGTGAAATATGTTTTTTTTCTTCATTATTATGCATTTTTTGGCTGGTGCGACTTATACTCCAGTGCGACTTATACTCCAGTTCGACTTATACTCCGGAAAATACGGCACTATTAGCTATGTCCATTTATATATACAGTCTGTGGTTGCGTGTTTACACTATGATATAATGTGTAAAAGTACTAAACTCACAGTGCTCTGATTGGCCCGTGTATCAGAATATGTTACAAAACACATTTTTATTCAGCGTTCCGTAACTAAATACGTTTTCAGAGCATTCTTCCCATCGCCGCACGTGGACGTATAGCTCAGGTTCTGGAGGTGGGTCCCGTGAGTCCAGGAGAATCTAAGGGTGGGTCAAATGCGGACGACAAATTTCCCTATAGATTCCCTGTATTATCCATTATCCTACAGACGTTTACCTCCGTCTCGTGAACTGACAGGTCTAAGTGCAGCGTTGTGACGTATGACGACGGCTGTGGGAAGGTATAGAAATAACGCACACACACACACACACACACACACGCACATATATGTTGGGTTTTCGTGCTTCTTTGGGGGCATTACATCGACTCACGTTCATTTCCTTGAGGCTGATCCTGACCTTAACCACAGCTACGTCTTACTTAAGCTTAATCTAAACCTCATCTTAACTTATTTTAACCTCGTGAACGTGGGGCAACTTGTTTTTTGTCCCACACGAGAGGCGGGTCCCCGTGAACTGAGCGCGTATAGATTTTAGTCATGTGATCCAAGCACACGCACACGCACACGCACACACACACGCGCGCGCGCTCTGCTGGAGGTCGACACAGTTTCCCAAGGTGACTCTGAATGACTTAAACCTACATACGAACACTGATGTAGCGCACGGTCACATTCACAGTAAGGACAGCAAAGGAAGAAATACACTTTTAAAGCTGCGCTATGTAACTTTTCTCATGCCCGTCTCCATGGAGATGTTGTCGCTTTGCCTGGAGGGTTCCGCAGCACTGAACTTACGCGTGTATTTTTTCGCGCTTATGTAACTACAGGTATTTTTACTGCTTAATTACCTCGAAAAACACGCGTTCTTATGTCGGTGGCGTCGCCTCTCCGCAGATCTGACCTGTAACTGTCTGCTTGTTTCCATGGAGATGGAGAGAAGTTTAATACCGGACTGTGAAACATTCCAGGGAGCGCAATAATATCTTGGTCATGTTTTTATACAGCGCTTTTCCACGTTCAAGTCTCTCAAAGCGCTTTACATCAAGGAACCGCTCACTCATTCACTCACACATTCATAAACCAGTGAACACAGACACTGGGGGCGAGGCGGGTTAAGAGTCTTGCCCAACGACACAACAACGGATTCATCTGAACACAGACACTGGGGGCGAGGCGGGTTAAGAGTCTTGCCCAACGACACAACAACAGGATTCATCTGTGGGAGCTGGAATCGCACCGTCAACCTGTGAGTCAGTGGATCTTTTCGCTCAACCACTGATGTTTATGTCGAGAGCGGGATTCGAACCGCCAACCTTCGGATCAGCGGACAAACGCTCTACCAACTGAGCCGCCGTCGCTACGAGCGGTCGCCGAGAAAAGTTCCGTAGCGCGGCTTTAGAGAGACGGCTTTCTTGTCAAAAAACACTGACTCTTCTCTCTTCTCCGTGAACATGTCTGATGCACTTTGAACACAACTTCACAATGTTAGTAAATCACCTTTTGCAGCTCCTCCTCCTCCTCCTCCTTCTCCTCCTCCTCTCTCTGTCTCTCTCTCTCCCTCTCTGTCTCTCTATTTCTCTTTTTTTCTTTTCATTTTTGTGTGCGGAGTGTGGAATGCTGCTGGCTCTACAGGGTGGCTGTTCTTCACTGGAGCAACTCAACTCCTGTGTCTCGCACTCATCCCATGTGTCTCCTATTAGCTACAGTCAGAGAGAGGGAGAAGGAAAGAAAGAGGGAGGGGGAGAGGAGGGAGAGAGAGAGACAGAGGAGGTAGAGAGAGAGAGGACAGGAGAGGGGGGATAAAGGGAGATTGGGTGAGAGAGAAAAAGGGGAGAGAGGGAGGAGAAGGGAGGCAGAGAGGGAGAGGAGGGAGAAGGGATAGGGAGGGGGGAGGTGAATAGAGAGAGGAGAGGGGGTAGAGAAAGAGAGAGGATGTAGAGTGGGAGAGAGAGAGGGGAGAGGGGGGATCAAGGGAGAGGGGGTGACAGAGAAGAAAAGGGGGGGAGAAGGGAGGTAGAGAGAAAGAGGAGGGAGAAGGGATAGGGAGGGGGGAGGTGAATAGAGAGAGGAGAGGGGGTAGAGAAAGAGAGAGGATGTAGAGTGGGAGAGAGAGAGGGCAGAGGGGGGATAAAGGGAGAGGGGGTGACAGAGAAAAAGGGGAAAAAGGGGGGAGAAGGGAGGTAGAGAGAAAGAGGAGGGAGAGGGGAGAGAGAGGAGGGGAAGGTGAAGAGAAAGAGGAGAGGGGGATGGAAATGGAGAGGGAGAAAAAAGATACAGGGAGGGAGGAGAGTGGTGGAAAGAGAGGTGGAGGTGGAGGAGGAGGAGAGAGAGAAAAAGGGAAGGGACAAAGAGGTAGAGACAAAACGAAGGGAAGGAATGAAGAGGTAGAGACGGAGAGGGATGAGGAGAGAGAGGTGGGGAGGGGGGTGAGTTTCATGGAAGAGAGGGAGAGGTACAAGAGAGGGGTAGGAAAGAGACCAGAGGTGATGGAGGGAAGGAGAGAAAAGCAGGGACAGAGAGAGGAGATGCTGAAAGAAAGGGGTGAGGAGGGAGGGGGGAGAGAAGAGGGAGGGAAAGAAGAGGTATGCAGAAAAAGAGAGAGAGGTGCGGGTGAGTTACAGAGAAAAAGAGAGGGGGAGAGGAAAGAAAAGCTATATGCAGAGGAGAATAGAGGAGAGAGAAAGAAGAAAAGAGAAAGAGGGAAGGAGAGAGGGGAAGAGGAGAGGGGGGAGAGAAGGAAAGAGGGATACAGGAAAAAGGTAGAGCAATATAGAGAGAAAGAGAGAAGAGGAAGAGAAAGATGAGGTATACAGAGAAAGAGAGAGGGAAAAAGAGAAAAAAAACATACGTAGAGGAGAATAAAGGAGAGAGAAAGAAGAAAAGAGAAAGAGGGAAGGAGAGAGGGGAAGAGGAGAGGGGGGAGAGAAGGAAAGAGGGATACAGGAAAAAGGTAGAGCAATATAGAGAGAAAGAGAGAAGAGGGAGAGAAAGAAGAGGTATACAGAGAGAGAGAGAGAGATGGGGGTGAGTTACAGAGAAAGAGAGGGGAAGAAGAGAGAAAAGCTATATGCAGAGGAGAGAAAAAGAAAGAGGAGAGAGGGAGGAAGAGGAGAGAGGGGAAGAGAAGGAGAGAGGGATACAGGAAAAAGGTAGAGCGATATAGAGAGAGAGAGAAGAGGGAGGCAAAGAAGAGGTATACAGAGAAAGAGAGAGAGAAAAAGAAAAAAGCTATACGCAGAGGAGAAAAGAGGAGAGAGAAAGAAGAAAAGTGAAAGAGAAAGAGAGGGAAGGAGAGAGAAATGTAGAGAGGGAGGAAGAGGAGAGGGGGAGAGAAGGAGAGAGGGATACAGGAAAAAGGCAGAGCGATACAGAGACAAAGTGAGAGGAGGTAGCGAGTGACAAAGAGAACGGACAGAGGGAGAAGAGGAAAAAGAAAGAAAAGAGGCGCATAGGGGGAGGGGGAGGAGAGAGAGAGGAATTTGATATGCTTCGTGCACGAGTGGCTCGTATAAAACGCAGCCTCTGTGGATGTGCGCGGCTCCCACTTTAAACCAACAAAACACACCATTTATATCAAAAAAGATTATAATTTATTTCCAGATTTTTTTTGCTTTGAACTGCGTCTCGTTTCACAAGTTAAAATTGAAAATAAAAACTGACCGCCATACCATAAAATGTAAAAAAATAATACAAATCATATGTACTGTTTATAGAATTATGTCATTATCAACAAACGGACGACATTAATAGGAACATTACTAGTGCAAAACGTAACACTAAACTGCTGGTCTCATGCAAATAACGGCCCCGAGGAGCCGACGGGTCAAAGGTCAACGCAAAGTCTCACCGGGTCAGAAAAAGCGCCTACACTGCAAAAACTCAGCATCTGCACCAGTTAAAATAGTTTGAAATAACAGTTTTAATCTTTAGCTTGAAGGATTTTCACCGGTTTCGATTCGTTCCGTTCGTAGGATTAACTTTCGTATTTGTTTCAAGGTTCTAAACTAGGACTGACGGCGCGTTCGCACGTCCTGGTCCAGCTTGGTCCTGATGTAGACTCTGTTTGGACCTGTTCTAGGTTTCCTGGTTTAGTCCTGGTCTAGTCCTGGTTTAGTTCCAGGTTTAGTCACACTTTAGTCCTAAATTTGATGAAACCAGGTCCAAACCAGGTCTAAACTAGGACTGATGGTGCGTTCAGATGTCCTGGTCTTGGTCTGGTCCAGTTTTAGTCCTGATGTAGACTCTGTTTGGACCTGTTCTAGGTTTCCTGGTTTAGTCCTGGTCTAGTCCTGGTTTAGTTCCAGGTTTAGTCTCACTTTAGTCCTAAATTTGATGTGGACTTTACCAAGTTTAAAATAGGACTAAAAAGGATTTTACAGGGTCTAAACCAAGACTATGCCATGTCAAACCAGGACTAAACCAGGTCTAAACTAGGACTGATGGTGCATTCACACGTTCTGGTTTTGGTCCTGGTCCAGTTTAGTCCAGATAGGTTTCCTGGTTTAGTTCCAGGTTTGGTCCTATGTGGTCTTTCCCAGGTCTGAAATAGGACAAAACAGGATTTTACTGGGTCTAAACCAAAACTAAACCATGTCAAAATTAGGACTAAACTAGAAGGACTAAACCAGGACCAAACCAGAACTAATCCAGGTCTAAACTAGGACTGATGGTGCATTCACACGTTCTGGTTTTGGTCCTGGTCCAGTTTAGTCCTGATGTAGACTCCTAGGTTTCTTGGTTTAGTTCTATTCTAGTCCTGGTTTGGTTCCAGGTTTAGTCACAATTTAGTCCTAAATTTGATGTGGACTTTACCAAGTTTAAAATAGGACTAAAAAGGATTTTACGGGGTCTAAGTCAGGACTAAACCATGTAAAATCAGGACTAACCATAACTGAATTAGGAGGACTAAACCAGGACTAAACCAGGACTAAACCAGGTCTAAACTAGGACTGATGGTGCATTCACACATCCTGGTTTTGGTCCTGGTCCAGTTTAGTCCTGATGTAGATTTTTAGGTTTCCTGGTTTAGTCCTGGTTTAGTTCCAGGTTTAGTTCCAGGTTTAGTCCTGGTTTAGTTCCAGGTTTAGTTTCAGCTTTAGTTCCAGGTTTAGTTCCAAGTTTAGTGGACTTTCCCAGGTCTGAAATTGGACTAAAAGGGATTTTACTGGGTCTAAACCAAGACTGAACCATGTCAAAATCGGGACTAAACCAGTACTCAATTAGGAGGACTAAACCAGAACTAAACCAGGTCTAAACTAGGTCTAGAAGTAATGCTGATCAACATTTTGTAGTTTAAACCTCAAAAAACATTTAAAAAAAAAAACCCCAAAATATTAATTAATTAATTATTTTAACTGACGTAGATGGTCTATTTTTGCCGCTACATGCAAAAACATAAAAGTACATCCCTTCTGGCATCAAATAGTTACATATGTACAAATCCACCGCCTCCATTGAACTGTACAGGGCTCATTACAAAACACAGGGAGGCTCAGGAGTCCAAACCTTTAAAATGAACACGAGTGTGCAACATCTTTTCAACTTTGTCCCATTTGAGTCGACGGTTCAAATCCTCCCCCCCAGTGCTTCAGTTCTTAAAAGTCTGTTTGGTCTCAGTCCAGTTTAGTGCTTTTCCGTTTTGTTCATTCTCCGAAACATTCCCGGCTCTTCATTTCACCCTCCCTCACAGGGTCTTGTCACTCTCCTTCTTCAGGTGACTGCAACAGACAGAAGTTAAAAGTTACAGTTCATGAGCATTTTTCCTCTTTCTTAAATGGAAACGCAAAGTACCGTATTTTCTGGAGTATAAGTCGCACCGGAGTATAAGTCGCACCAGACAAAAAATGCAAAATAATAAAGAAAAAAACATATATATTTCACATATAAATCGCATCTGAGTATAAGTCGCACCCCCGGACAAACTATGAAAAAAGTGCGACTTATAGTCCGGAAAATACGTCCGTTAGACAAATATATGGCCTGATGCCGTCTTAAAAATGTGAAAAACAGAACTAGTCCAGTGGCAGCATTCCAGACTTGTTCCAAACTTTCCTGGAATATTCCTGGAATAGCATCAAACTTAACTCTGTATCTCCGTGCAGACAAACAGGTGACACCCCCGGAGGCGACCGCGCTCACGGTGAGGGGTTTTTTTAAGTGATAAAAGCGCATGAATTGAATACCGTGGAACGTTCCACGCAATGCAGTAACCATGGAGACAAGCAGGTAGCGCCTCCCCGCCAGAAAAGTTACGTAATGCACCTTTACGTTTGTGCCAAAAGAAATTGTAAGATGTTTTTCTTTTGTGAATTTGTTGAAAGAGAAAACAAACAGCCGAAAAGAATGTTAAGAGATTCCATTAACGTAACGTCAATTCTTGCTTCTCCGCGCTGGCTTCCTGTTCATTTTAGAATCGATTTTTGTGGGGGCGAGGTGGGTTAAGTGTCTTGCCCGACGACACAACGGCAGCAGTCATCTGTGGGAGCTGGAATCGCACACACACACACACACACACACACAGCCCCTACAGTGGAGTGTTTTAAGTCTCGTCGTTTTAAGACCCATTTCTACTCTCTGGGTTTTAACACTGTGTGAGTTGTGTGGTCGTTTGTGTCTTTTATTTTACTCTATTTAATACTGTTTTTATTTATTGCTTTGATTATTTTTATCTATCGTTTTTATTAATTCCATTTGCGCGGAACGTAACTCCGCAGACTTTTACAGCTAAATGTTTGTTTTACATTGCTACGCGCCGCACTTTGGAAACGCTCTTGTTTATGAAATGTGCTCTACAAATAAACGTGGAGTAGCTCGGAAAGAGGTTTGGCCGTAGCACTTCTGTCTCCGCGCTGGCCTCACTGTTATGAATCACTCTCCTCTCACTCTTCTTCACCCCATTTCACTTCACGAGTCTCTCCACGGCCAAGAACCAAAGAACATCTCCCACATGTT
>KN475516.1:0-14426 GCA_000787095.1 Periophthalmodon schlosseri | reverse complement strand
GTCAAAAGTATTGAAAATCAGATACTAATCAATACTAAAACTAGTATTGAAACTAAACTACTTGAGCAGGTATTGATACTAAAGAAGTCACATCAACCGGACAGAAATTAAGCTTTCCTGAATAGTTTTAGAATGATCTTGAGCTGTATCAGAACAAGTATAAGACACATAGACTAGTATATGGACCATGGACCACTATGGAACCTACCTGGACAACTGAGGGATTATACAGATATAAGAGCACATGGTAATATAAAAGAAAGTACTATTACTTATGTTGAAAAGATATAAGAGCACATGGTAATATAAAAGAAAGTACTATTACTTTATGTTGAAAATGACATTCTATTGTCTAAAGAGTGTTTCATTATTGAGTATCGAGTCTATTCCTTAGCATCGAATTCAAGTTTGAAATTTTATTATCATGACAACGCTATCTTTATAAATGCATATGAATATGCACCTGGTTCTTTTCATCAAGCACAATGCTGAGCAGCTGCAGACTGTTGCCCTCCTCGATACAGGCTCGTCCTGCGACAGTGAACACATCGTAGTCCTCAGAGGTGTAGGAGTTTTCCGGGAGGGCTTGCTAAAAATTTAGAAGATAGACAGGTTTTGAATGTAGCAAATAATTGTAACAGAATGTTATGCGGTTATACTTGAATATTGTTCTGTGGAACATTCCAGGCATTTTCTGCTACCTGAATAAGCATTCAACATATCCACAAGATATTTTTAGGAGTAAAAAAACTGGAGCATTCCAGACAAAACTATAACATTTCCATGGAGACAAGCAGATGGCATAGCCCATGTTACACAGTGCACCTTTAACAGAGTAATAATAAGTAAAGATAAAATACTTTAATGCACCAGATCTAAACCAGGTCTATAACATGACTATTGCAGGTCTAATCTTGGGCAAAAACAGGTCTAAAAATTGACGTAATTTCATTTCCACTGTAGTTCTAAGCAAGAAATTATCCAAAGGAGGAAAAAAATTGGATAAAATGTCCTCTAAATAAGGCAAACCCACAAACTGAAGAGCTGTCCATGTACCACCTGAAGGAGCTTGTGTATCACCAGTGGTACACATACCACAGTTAAGAAACACTGTTTTAATGTATTTATGAATGGTCTGACCTGAATAGAGTCTAGTAGGACAGAACACTAGATTAATTATGATAATAAATACTTTGACAAATTAGTAGTGAATTCAAATGTATACTTTTTGTCTACTATCATGCTGATTTGGTAACATATTTCATTGCAGCCATAATTTTTGTTTAGTCTAAAATAATACGTATGGCATCATTACTATCTCATACATTTTAGTCATTCTTTCTTAAACTTTTCCACAAAACCCAGCTGTCATATTGATGTTCATAGTTAAATCATCTCTACGTAATAAATGGGTGAAGAAAATGACTTACACGTTTTAGGACCACTTCATTGAGCTGCTCCAAAGCCATTTCTGATATTTTCTAGTTAGTTTACACAACCAAAACCTTCCTATTCCTTAAAGATTCACACTCACATACAACGCTATAGAGTCAACATGAATTACCAAAAAGCTGGTTAATACTGCGATTTGCAAATTGAAAGTACAGATTGGAAAACGCGATGTAAACAAAGCAGAATGAATGATTCGCGTTAGAAATTAGCTTAGCCGTTTAGCTAAGATTTTTTCCTAAAAATCTACATTATTTTGGGATATTCATAACTGAAAAAATATACGTGAACCAGACTTAAATCGTAGCCAAAATGTATAACGATTATTAGGCTAAAGTAAGCACGCCGTTTCTGCCCGGTGTGTAGAGATTGTCCGTTTTGGTTTGCCGTAGTTTAAACGTCACGGGTCATAGTTGAAGCACTTTCCCAAACAGAAACAGCATGGAGGAGAGAGAGGAGAAGAGCGTTTCTGGTATCTTAAAAACATCTAAAAAGGGTACGATGAGCTTTCAGAGTGTCTCTTATTATTATGTATTTGCCTAATCAACTAACGCGTATCACATAGTAACAACTATGTGATACGTGGAAACAAGACGTAGCCTAGGCGTCTTGGTGGTTTGGATAGCTACAGGTAAAGCTATCAGGATGTATTCATCGAATTAAATTAATTCAATTGAGGTTAAGAATTGTTTGTCAGCTAATTGTGGACAAAGTATAAGTTTTCTCTTCAAAAATAAAATAAAAATAGTTCAGCATTAATTTCATGAACATAAACAGGCTTTTATTGCCTGGCAAATCCAGAATGATATCTCTCTGTATTTTTTATGCAGATTGATATCAGATATACGTGAGCCTGTTACCTGGAGAATAGGACAACTATAATAACTTGGTTTGGGGTTCCTTAGGCCTGTCACGATAAATACTATATCGACTTATCGTTCAATACAGAGCAGATGGTACAGTAATTTTGGGGGGTCAATATTTATTGTTAGTACTTTTTCTTTGCACTAATGGGAAATATTTGGTTATTTTTCTGTACCATGATGAAATTTGAGCTGTAGAATATCGAATTATCAACTTCTATGACTCATTATAGACACAAACCAAATACTTAAGTGTTGCATTAGTGTTGCATTCTGTTATTCATTTCAATTTTATTTTTATTTTTTTTACAATTTTGTACATTTAAAATACTTTTTGAGGGATAATTCAGCTTTGTGGTTTGGTTTCAGTATTATCGTTTATCATCTATATTTACGTATGCAATATATCACACTTCAAAATTTGTTATCATGAAATGCCTAGGGTTCCTATGTCACCTGACTTAGGAGTTATTGAAAAAAACACTGATCATTTATGAAAAAACAAAGGGTTAATTCTGGAAAGCGAAAGGTGTGCATGATACCTGGGGAATAGGGCAACTAAAATAACTTGGTTTGGGGTTCCTAGGTCACCTAACTTAGAAGCTGCTGAAAAAAAATCCTGAAAATTCCACAAAGGGTTAATTCTGGAAACCAAAAGCTGTGCATGATACCTGGGGACCAGGAATACTGTAATAACTTGATTTGGAGTTTCTAGGTCATGTGACTTGGAAGCTATTGAAAAAATACATGAATTGATTAACCATAAAAATTACATTAAAATGCAATAAAATATGAAACGTGAAATCAACTTCACCATGATATAATATAATATGTGTAGTTGTCTCAGTAGTAGAGTCCAAAGGTTGGTGGTTTGATGCCAGCCCCAACTAGTTTCCATAGTCGTCCATGGGCGTATACTAGTCTATTTGGTCTTTTAAAGCTTTTCAGGAAAGGTTCATTTCTGTTCTATGAATGTGACTTTTTTAGTATCAGTACCTGCTCAAATGAGTATCTAGTTTTGATCCTAGTTTTAGTATTGACTAGTATTTGATTTTCAGTAGATTTGATAGCCCTAATGTGTAATTGATACTAGTGGTGGTCAGTGGGGTTGAAGGAGCAGAGGAAGTGGAAGTGGAAGCTTACCAAAACCAAGTAACTGTTTAGTAGTGAGTGATGTATATATACATATATATATGTAAATTTGAATGATTTTCTTTTCAAAGGTGCAAAAAAGTCTAAAGCTTTGAGCCCTGAGGAGGAAGCAAGAAGGTAATGTCCCATTGAATTCACTCTTTGATATCATTATTAGAGCTGTAGGCTGTTAGTCTTTTAGCCGATTAATTGGTCGATGGAGTCTTAGTCGACAAATTTGTAGCAGTCGACAAAAGGACAAGTTAGCTGAAGATTTGGTATTTCTGGGTATTTCATTTATATGTAAAAAGTCAGATTCACATGTCATGATTCACAAGTTTAATCTGTCTTTATATAAATACATTGTTTCCTAGTACTTTTTTCCACATAAATAGTTGTGGGTGTAGTCTTG
The DNA here is from genome assembly GCA_000787095.1 of Periophthalmodon schlosseri. Taxonomy (NCBI): domain Eukaryota; kingdom Metazoa; phylum Chordata; class Actinopteri; order Gobiiformes; family Gobiidae; genus Periophthalmodon; species Periophthalmodon schlosseri. The sequence continues at coordinate 10,571 of KN475516.1, read as the reverse complement.
TGAGTCAGTTTAGGTCTGGTACATAGAGATGTGTAATAGTTTTCAGAGCGTTTGCCACGCCTTCTTTCTTAGTCGACTAAGCAATCGGCAGGACATGTCTTTAGTTGAGCAAGAATTTCTTTACTCGACTACAGCCCTGCTCATTATGAAGCTTAGGCAATCCCAACATATCTAAATTAATATTTGGATTTGTGTGAATGAATTGGTTTGTGTCTATTGTCCTAGGAGGGAGGCAGTAAAAGAAGCCCTGCATGAGAAGGTTGAACTTGAAAAAAGGGCACTGCAGATTGTAGAGCGCCTCCTGGAGGACAGTGTGACTGAAGACTTTCTTATAGATTGTGTATGTTTATCACAACATCTCCACAGTATTCTCCATCTTTTATTTTTTGGGATAATTTCACATTGTCTTTATTTCTTTTTCAGGCATGGTTCATTACTCCTGCCAATTACAAAGATACAATAGAGGAGAGGTCCATTGTCAAACTGTGTGGCTATCCTATTTGTCCAAATAAACTTGGAAAGATCCCCACGCAACAGTACAAGATCTGCACCAAGACATGTAAGGTGTATGACATCACAGAACGCAAAGTAAGTGTCGCTTTTGATCGGTAAAAACATAAGTGGACATTTCTTGTGGGTTGATTTATTAAAAAGATTTTTTTACCCACAGTTGTTTTGCAGTAATTTCTGCTATAAAGCATCCAAGCAGTTTGAGGTGCAAATATCAAAGACGCCCCTTTGGCTGCGGAAACATGAGACGTGAGTCTAAATTATGAACAATCACACAAAACTATTACGCACCAAGGACGCTTTATTTTGGATTGCCCCTTGAGATGCATCATCTCTTTTTCAAGGGAGTCCTTTCCATCCAACAAAAAGCAAAAAGACAAAAATATTTGCTCTTCACAAAATTTATCTATACTGGCGTAAGTATCATTACATAAACTATAGTAAAGAGAAACTTTCATGAGCCTGATCGACGTAATATAAGAGCAAGGAAACTGAACTGTTCTACTTATACAATATATTATATATTATACTTACAACACGTTTGTGAACTCACAAATATTCAGAGAATCCATCTTGCTGTGCAAGGTTAGGTGTCTTTAGGAAAAGTGGGTAACCTTTGTTCATGGAACATTTAAAAAAAAAAAATCTAAAAACGTATTCTAGTGTTCAAACTATTATTTTAAAGTACCGTCTAACAAATGCACATAATAGTGTGGCCCCTATTAATTTCACTACATTATCTTACAATGTTTTAGAGAGAATTTTAATGGCCTTTAGTATTTGTTGTTTAGAGTATGTTTTGGTTTTGGGTTGGTTATGTCCATGTATCCTATTAATAAATAATGTTTTTCCCACAGCCCATCGAAAATAACTCTACTGAAGAAAGGAGACAGGTAAAGAATATATATTTCTTAAATACACCTCATACACATTTTTATGTCTTATTTTTTAACCATTCTGTGTCCAGTGGCAGTTCCGGTGAAGAAGTCAAGCTTTCCGAGAGACGTCTGCAAGAAGAGGACATCGAGAACCCCCTCTCCACCCAAACAGACCCTTACAAATCTGGTTTAGAACCTGAAGAATCCAACCACAGCGATGATAGTGAACACGAGCTGGACTTTGTCTCAAGTGTGGTCTACAAGAAAACTGGTCCCAAAGTCCACTGGGGTGATCTACCAAAACGCAATGACGGAAATACACAAAGTACAGTGGCCTGTGATGAGAAACTGAATGAAAATGATAAACAGGAAATAAATGGCAATGAAGTGCCGCTGGACAAAGCTACAACACAATTACATTTGTGTAGCTTGTCTGACAATAATGCAGAATCAAACATCAATTCTAAGCTGGAAAATTCAAATTTTGACAGTAAGCAAGAAGAACTTCCACCTGATGAAACAGAGAATACAAGTTTAAATATAACACAAGTTGGAATGAGTAAAAAAGGAGCAGAGGGGTTAAGAAATTTACTAAAACAACACGAAACAAAACCTGATTTGATTCAACAAAACCTTTTAGAATATTTAAAGAAAACACTTAAGGAATGGGGCACCGATGAGACACTGGTGTTTCTTTACGGATCCGAGCATTCAGCGGGAATGTCATTCGGCGAGGTGGAGGGAGCGAAGGAGGAAGAGGCGCTGGATGAGGATGATATCGATGATGAAGAGGAGGTAAACGGAGGAGGAGTAACCAAGGCAACCAAGGTGACCGCAGCACCTCCAGACTATGAGCCGCTGAAGAGGGAGATGGAGCAGATGAAGTTGAAAGTAAAGGAGTTTTATAAAGGCTCCTGGGAGACTGAAGAAGACAAGCAGGGTAACCAGGTAACTGATTTGAATTTCTATTTTAAGATAAGAAAGTATGAGAGAATATTTATTTAATGAATCAGTAACTAAATCAGTCTTTATGGCAGACTCAGAAGTCCAAAGTTAAAAATATAATATACTTACCTGGGATCCAGAACACACACTTCTTCAGTGCTTTATGAAAATGTGGGCCTGGTCACCAGTGAATCTCCCTGTTTTCAAATGGGCCTGACTGACGTCCCTATATAAAGCCCATGTCTGCTCAAACAAAGTGATATACTGAATGGGGTCCTTGTAGGGCTGGATTTAACCAATCACAGTGAAATGTGAACTTGCAGAAGAAGCAGATGACTTTATTTACCTATTGATTAAAAGCAATAGAAAAATATGGTGTTCATGAAGAAAATATTTATGTATTTTTTCCCACATCATCCACCCCTAATACATTCTTATTCACCTCGGATAGAATGAAATAAGTAAAATTTTAAAAAATCTAATATCGTATAAAAAACTGAAACCAAATACTTTAAATAATCCGCCTTTGATGTGATGACATTTTGAGGTAGATTCCCTGGCCATTTTAAATCTGTATTTTTGAGAGTTAAAATTCTCTCAAAATTCACATTTTTCTTGAGACAAAATAAATAAACCAGATAATATACAGAAAAAGGAGCAAATCAAAACTCCTTTGAAATGGTGATGAAACAGTAATTCTGAAACATGCAACTATCAACTACATGAAAGTTAGAACAATATATTTTGGGGCTCAGTATTTATTGTGTGTAAATATTTGCAAATTTTTATATAATAAGGTAAGACTTGAGCTAATTCTATAGCTTCTGTGGCTAATTATCGGTTCATTCTGCTTTTTACTTGTTACCGCTCATGTCTGTTTAAAAGTAGGTTTACTGGCATTTTGCTTTGTATTAGTAGCATGAAGTTTCAATATTATCGTTTATCATGATATTTCTCTGTAGCAGTATATCGTGCATCAAAAAATGTTATTGTGACAGTGACAGGCCGACATGCAACCCCCCCCAACCAGTGTTTCTCAAACTGTGGTACGTGAGCTCATTCAGGTGATACTTGGACAGCTCTTCAGTTTGTGGGTTTGCCTCATTTATCATTTAATCCACATTTTTGTCCCCCTTTGGATCATTTCTTGTTTAGAACTGCAGTGGAAATGATGTATGTCCACTTTTAGACCTGGCTTTGTCCTAGATTAGACCTGGTATAATCCTGTTATAGACCTGGTTTAGATCTGCTGGTACTCAGACAGCCAAATCTTTTCTTTGGTGGTACTTGGTGTGAAAAGTTTTACAGCCCCCGGGTCCTAACCCTCTTTCTGTATTCCTCATTTGTTATTGTTATTGTCATTGTCTGTGTCCAAAAGGAGTCCACTGAGCCTGTTAAAGAGCCCATACTCCCTCTGGTGGACTCTAAAGCGCAGCACGTCATCCAGAAGAAAATCACTGTGGACAAACTCAAAGCCTGGTAAAACTATGTGGACTTTTTTTCCATTATCCCATCCTATATATATGTGCATACAACAGTGTATATATGACTTATTCATACGCTCTTTCTATTGAATACCGTTAATAATTACAGTTATTTGTCTCCTCAGCCTCAAGAACATTGTTGGTCCTCTTGGTCTCACTATGAGCGACATCTCCACTGACCTCAACAACCTCGTCCGGACGTTCAGGTCAGAAACTACTGCATTACTCATTTAACAAACAAGCCTCCTGTAATTTTCACTCAGTTCTAGTGGGGTTTGTTGTCTTATTGATACTTTGCAGCTGGTGTCATCAACATTTCCTGGGTGTGTGATGCTAGCTGTAAGCATGCTCTGTCTGAGGCTTTGTTAGACTTCGATCTGTGCTTTATTTTAACACAATCTGACCATAAAGAACTGACTTAGCTGAAACTACACCAGGTGAGATGATTTGTGCTGTTAAGTCCCTCTTAAATAAAATTACAGTCACAAGCTAGCTAGTATTAGCCAATAGGTTTTCAGTTAGTCTCACACACCATTTTTGTTGAAAATCAAACGCCTAAACAGGACCATGAACATGTATTAATCACAGACTCCTGAAAATGTGTTTAAATCCATTTGTATTTTTCTTGAAGTTTTCAGACTATCTAAACTTTTTTGTCTGTGTTTGTTAATGTGAGCATTGCATTACCATGGTAACTTCTGAACATTTCGCCATACACATACATGGAGAACACCCCCAGTGTGATGTCACTGCAGAGTATCAGTATTTCACAAATTGAAAAAGGAGGGTTTTTCTGGCCAGGCTGACGTAGCTGTATGTAAGTGAAGTAACAGTCACTTTAAACAGCTGTAATTAACCCACACTGTTTTTGCATTTGTATCAAGTCTTATTTTTACCTTATTTTAGTGCCTGCCCTTATTTTTATTTTATCATATATTATTATTCTTTGTTTACTGTTGCACCATAACATTGAAGCAAGTTCTAGTTTGTGAATTTTGTTCACTGACAATGGCAATAAAACTTATTCTGAGTCTGATAATTAAAGATAAGAGGTAAAAAACAAAGTCTATTCTTGGATTTTGGAATTATTACAAATTAGGACCATTGCCATAACAAATACCAATTTAAAACTACATATCTTTATCTTATCATATTTTTTTAAATGTGGTCCTCAAAATGTTGCATGTAACAAGAATCTGATACACACGAGTACTGGTGGATTACAGCTGTGCACTGCTGCCATCTACAGGCCAAGGTTCCACGAAGTCTTGGCCTAAAAATTCATACATACATACATACATATGTATGTATTCATACATACATACAATATTATTTATGGTTTATATAGAGATTGGCAGATAGCTAAATCGTATTGTGAATGTTGTTTTGAAGATGTGTAAAGTTTGAATACCAAGTATATAATTTACAATAAAAAATGTTGCAAAAAGAGCTGATTAAAAAGGGTATACAGTGATATTCCTGTATTTTTAAGGGTAGTCTAACAGTTTCACATTTATCTGACACTTAAACCTAATCTTATACATTTAAAGACATGTTATAGCATATTTCTGTTACATTAAACATTAAATAGTTGGAATATCAGAATATCATTTTTGTTCATTTTCATCATGTAAGATTTAAATGATCATACATGAGTAATTACTCTACTTTCATCTTTTAGCTTGTGCCTGTATTGGCTGTTTTTCTCAGGGCAGTTCTTAAATCACTGATAGACTTGAGAGCCGTAGTGTTTCCTGGGATTGTCTTTGAGGTGCTGTAAACACCAGGCCACAGCACAGATCATGTACCAGGTCTATGAGTGTATCCAGTGTTGTTGTTTGTGAGCAGTGACTAAGCGTTCTGTTGTGTTGCCAGGTTTACCAACACAAACATCATCCACAAGAGCCCAGAGTGGAGCCTCATTGCCGTGGTGCTTCTCCATCTGTAAGTCACACACATAGACTGTATATATGTCTTTACACAGTCTATGGTCACTCATAAACACAGTACATTCAGTTCTCAGTGCTCAGACTGCACACGGAGCAACTGCAGTGCAGAGGCCGCAAGAATTCAAAATGATTCACAGTAATGAGAGGAGGTCAGAGCGTCCTCGGAGCGCTGTGGAAGAGGTGGAGGTGGAGGGGGAGGTGGTGCCCGGAGTCTTTCCACTGGGAGTCTGTTTTGACCGGACGCTGCAGCCTTCCTCAGGCTTATTTCTTATTTAATGGTTATCACATGAACTCTGTGTCGAGAGTGCAGCTTTCAAAGGCTGTGAGCACAACAGGGGATGGGTGATATATTTTGGGTGCTAGTTATATAAGCCAATGGCCCTATGCCGAGTTGTTCTGACACACTTTATAAATCCACAAATATTTTTTTATTGTCATACTTGTGCCATCCACAAACAATATGGTGAAAAATGTGCTGTGGCTTGGCCCTTAAATACATTAAGGAGGAAACAGAAGAGCAATGAGGCTAGAGAGGTAGCTATCAGTGTGTGGGTCCTTCCATGGCTTGATGTGGGCAATTATCAGAACAGAACAGCAAGACAAATATTGGTATTAGCTGAAAAATCTGTTAAAAATCAAACCATCCTTGGTAATAGTTAATAGTATATAGTTTTATGCTTCTGCATTTCACCGCTTGCAAAATGTTCAGGTCTGCTATAGAATGTAAGTATTTAAAGGTGCACTATGTAACTTTTCTTGTGGGGGTCTTGTTGTCTCTATAGAAATGATTGGTTGACCTACAATGTTCCACAATATGGCATTTGATTTTTCCATCTTAAATTTATTCAATAACAGGCTTTGTTATAGCTCAAAAATGTCTTGAAAAACATGAATTCTTGCAGTGGTCGTCACTGGCGCTTGTCTCCATGGGCGACAGTAGAGCGTTTGTCCACTGATCCGGAGGTTGGCGGTTTGAATCCTGCTTTCGTTGTAAACATCATTGGTTGAACAGTCAGATCCACTGACCCATAGGTTGGCGGTACGATTCCAGCTCCCACAGATGAATGCTGTCATTGTGTCCTTGGGCAAGACACTTAACCACCTCGACCCCCAGTGTCTCTGTACATGGTGATGAAAGTATATGTGAATGGGTGAGTGGTTCCTTGCTGTAAAGCATTTTGAGTCCCTTGAAGGTGGAAAAGTGCTGTATAAAATGTGACCATTTACTATTTACCATGGAGATAGACAAGTTTAATGCCATACTGTGGAACATTCCAGGTAAAGCAATAACATCTTCATTAGACAATCAGGTGGCACACCCTCCACCAGAAATGTTACCTAGTGCACCTTTAACCAGTATAAAGCTGACATATGCTAAAATCATGTCCTTCTGTTTCCTGAGTATAAAATATTTACCCCTTTAGTCTGCACCGAGTTCAGTTTGAGTCAAAATCACAATGTTTACAATAGAATTTCAATGAGCATCAGTGGGTCTCGTGTTACAAACCACGCCGGCTCAATCACAGTTGGCCTGGCTTCAGTCTGAAGTCTCTTTGTTGGTTTCCTTCTCCTTAGTACAATCATAGAATGATCTTTTGTTTGAGCGCTGCCATATGGACTTGGGCTCAGATCCGCGTGGCTCTTATCTGACTCCTGATTGTAGCAGGAGGAGATCCGTGTGCCTGTTATAAAGCCCTCCCTGTCCACACACTGTCCACACATAACACACTTTACACAGGCTTTACTGGGAAGTCCTCACCTGAGATAAACAAAGGAGGATTGTCAAAAGTATCAAAAATCACATGCTAATCAATACTAAATACTCATTTGAGCAGGTATCAATACTAAAAAAGCCACAAACTTGTTCAGATACAGCTCAAGATCATGCTAAAGCTATTCAGGAAAGGTTCATTTCTGTCCTGTGAAAATGCCACATAGTACACGCCCATGGATCACTATGGAACCTACCTGGACGGCTGAGGGATTACACAGATATAAAGCCTCATGATAATGTAAAAGAAAGTACTATGGTTTAATGTTGAAAATCACATTCTATCCTCTAAAGAAAGAGTACTTATTATTATCACAGCAACTGGTGGCAACAAGCATTAACATGCAGAACACATGACAAATAGAACTACAGAACTAGCCACTTGAGCAGTCATTCTCAACTTGGGGATCCAGGCCCAAATTTGGGTCCCCAAGGATTCTCAGGGGGTCCTCAAAGTTATCTAAAAATGTCCGAAGTGGGAAGCTTGAATTATAATGAAGGGACAGCATGTTAACTGCTTCTATAAAGTATTTTATAGGGATTGCTGTTCTATGAAATATTTATAAACCATAAAAAACTACAATTTTCCTTTTATAAGACATGAAGAGGGTAGGAGGTTGGAGAAGGATGATGTGGAGGTCACCAAAGTATCCAATGGTAAAATAGGGGTGGCTCTGAGAAAAAAGGTTTGGAACCACTGCACTAAAGAATAGAAAGCATACAGTCCCTGAAGTACTGTTTAATAGACAACCATTCACTCAATTTAAAATCACCAGTTCACCTTGTGCTTTAATGTAAGCAGTTAACAGCTAAGGTTGCACTATAGTATCGGATCAGCACAACTATCTTTGTTATTTTTCTAAAGCCTTGCATCCCTGTGCCCTCAGATTTGACTGGGGCTGGTCTGATTCATTAGCTCTGTAGCTCCTCCTCATTAATAATTAGCTGTGCATCTTATCTGTGGGCGGGTGGCAGCCGTAGCCGCGCTGGCCTCCTTTTGTGTGGACTCTCAATAATGCATGGACCCTGTGCAACCCTAGCCCCAAGTGAACTGGACACTGGACACCGGGCCGGAGGAGGGGAGAGGGACAAAATGTCTGATTGACCCCAAAATGGTAAACCTTTGTGCATCGTTTGTGCATGTTGGTGCTAGAGTTGTCAAAAGTATCGAAAATCAGATACCAATCCATACTAAAACTAGTGTTGAAGCTAGATACTAAAACAGTCATATTCACAGGGCAGATATGACCCTTTCTTGAATAGCTTTAGAATGATCTGGAGCTGTATCAGAACAAGTATAAGACACATAGACTAGGATCACACATGGACCACTATGGAACCTACCTGGACGACTGAGGGATTACACAGATGTAAGGTCATGTGGTAATATAAAAGAAAGTACTACCATTTAATGTTGGAAATTATATTGTATAAATAAGGAGCGTGTCAAGTCTATTCCTTAGTGTCGAAATCAAGTTTGACATTTTAGTATTATGACATACATAACATTTGACATTATGACATCTGTAGCCCTACCATACAGAACAGAGGATGAGCTCCGCCCCTCCACACTGTCTAACCCTCTGTTACATTGTTGTAGGTTGTCTGAAGTGTCCCCGGTGATCCGTGGGGCTTTGGAGCAGCCGTCCTCGGTGCAGTACCTGAGCACTCTGATGGAGGAGCTGGGACTGAGGGAGGAGGACCTGCTCAGCCTAGTGCTCCTATTCAAACCCTACACACAGTTAGGCCATGGATCACAGTCTTAAGTCTGCTTTTCAACACTGCACTAGACAATATAAGAACAGATTTTGGTTACAATAAACTCAAATTTCTTTTACTTGTTATGTGTGGAGTACTTTTTTATAATACATACTATACAAATACATAAGAAAAAAGGCACAGAGGAATACACCACCACTGTTTATATATGTCACAAAGATAATTAGCTTAAAACATATGCCATATATAAACAACATAATAGATAATAGATATAATGTTCGATTTATCAATCCCACATTTTCAGTTCTCATACTGAAGCCAGCAGAGTTTGAGTGTCAAAATATGCTTATTACTTATTATTACTTTATCAGTCACTCCTCAACACCAGCCATGGTATGAATTCAAATGGAAACATTACAAGACATTCAGTGTCAATAGTGGCCAATAAATAATAAATTGTTTGGCACTTAGGCCTTGTACTTAAAGTAACCCCATGTAACCTTCTGGATGTGGCACACCACCTGCATGATTCCACGGAAACTGACGTACTGTGGAACATTCTCCATGGAGATAAATACGTATGCCATATCAAAGAAGATTATAATAGTCAAAAGAATAACATTTCTATGAATTCAAGCAAGAATTTCTTTATCAAACCAAATCATAAATTAATATATCTATCTATTAATCACACAAAAAATGTGTGCTAAATAAAAACACCCAATACAAATGAAACCTTAACTCATCGATGCATTAAACTCAAATCAACTTTATTTTTACCAGAAAAAATCTGCAGTAACAACCGTCATTTACTTGTTCTATAATTACTCTTTAGACTTGTTATGGTACTACTCTTAAGTGCTGACATGTGGGAGCCAGTCATGTGTACACAATCTGTGAGGCCTTGTCCAAATCAGATCCTCCCTGTTTTAAAGCCATAGCCCAAATAAATCACACCCAGAGTCTATGCAGTACCATAAAAGTGTACAAGTATTTGAGAGTACTTCCTAAATATGAGAGTTTACAGCCCTGTAATGTCACGTAATCTGACAATGATAAGACTGGTGAACAGATGGTGGCCGATGTCTGTAGAAAAGTAGATCATTTTGAGTTTGGTAAAACCAGGGATGTGATTGATGACTGCAATGCTTCTCTTTTTCAGACTGAACAAGGCTAATGGGTCCAGACTGGGACTAAGAACACGCTGATCATTGTAGCAAAAAGATATGAGATATTATTTATTCTAGATGTTTCAATGCTTCCATACTTATGTGTAACCCCTGAGACGCCCAGGTAGGTTCCATATACAGTGGGG
>KN475514.1:7459-25288 GCA_000787095.1 Periophthalmodon schlosseri | reverse complement strand
GCTGTCTGAACTATATTCTGCCAGATATCAACAATAAACAAAGTCTGATCCGTAACTCTCCACAGGAACGTGCCAGAGCGCGCCTCACCCATGCGCACAGATGAGATGCTAATGTGTGCACATCTTATATTTTTATCTTCAATAACGCAAACTGCAGAATAAAACAACACCTTTCAAACAATAGACAAATGAAGATAAACACAAATGTGCCAGAGCGCATGGTTCGAATGCGCATTATGTGCACAGAAGCAATGCTTACGATTACACACAATATATTTTACCTACAATTATGTCAATAGCAGAATAAACCACGCTTACCGATCGAGAAGAGCATCCAATCCATCAAAAAATAAGGTCCTCTACTCCTGAGTCCACCGTGGAATCTTCACTCTTTGACACGACGCTCCGGGTCAGAGATGCCTCTATCATAACTTGTACAAACATCCACAGTGTCCTCGATCATATACTTCCTTTGTTTTATCCATTTCATCATGTTTAGAAAGCAAAACTGTTGCAAAACAACGATGTGTACAATGCGCAGGAATTACGCACATAGTTTCTGGATTCACTCGGTTTCCTTTGCGCACCGGCGTGCTCCACTGTAATATGGCATGTGATACACCGTTGTGTTCCGCTGCTTGGCTGTAACTGTAATATGGCATGTGATACACCGTTGTGTTCCGCTGCTCATTGGCTGTAAGGGGAAAACATCACTAACCGCGTGGGGGGGTGTCAATCAGAAGCTAACATGTGTGTTTAGCATTGAGAAGCAAAGTTGGCGCTGTCTGAAGTGTATTATGCCTGAAATCACCAAAAGAAATGCAAAAAAGTGACGGAGCAGATTTTATGTTTGGAATACTTTGCTGCAGCAGATTCGACATGGAGGATCTAACTTATTTTGTGGACATAATTTCTTCACTGGATTATATTCTCTGAACCTGTACGGAACGAATGAGACCAACTTTTTGGGAATATGTGGGGGTTTGACAGAACCAGAGCCCTCAAAGGTAAGTGAAAATGGTTTGCATATTTGGAAAGATGAGCGCCGTAGCTTTTGTTTGATATGTAGATTGTTTGTGTGGGTGACGCAGAAGTATATGTACATTGCTGTAGAGGTGTAAAGTAGGTCAGATCTTTAACAGGTTAAGACGGAGCAGTGCTTATAGCACCACACCACCAAGAAATGTTGATGGCATCAGCTGCATTTGTGATCCGACATCTTTTATTGTGCTTGCGTTTGATTTAGCCTGTATGTTCGGTTTGCATGTGTATCAGTATGGGTTGTATCCATCTTAGCCGAGAGGTGGCGCACCCCCATATACATACAAATACCTCATACTGGGCGCTCTTTCTCTGCTCTCTCGTACTTCCACCTTCTAGTTAGCTGGGCCATGCCCAGGTTGTGGTCGGGTGCGTGTCCATCTCTGCAGGGCCAGGTAAATTGTTATTTTTTTCAAATTCATGCAGTCTATAGTTTTGTAGTTGCTAATGTAAATTATTTTTAGTGCCAAGGTGTGGCAAGAAGCCCCGCGCCACACCATGTCACCACCACGTTGCCCCATTCATTGTGAAGTACGAACTGAACGTAAGATGTGAACATACAACAGAACTCATCATTTAAAAGCACTTGTTCAGTGAATACATGTTGACTTCTCTAAAACTGGAACAGCCTCTTTGTCATTGAGCGAACCTGTGTGCCTTATGGTTTAGTTTAGCTATTTCTTTTACACCAGAAACCAACACAGGAGGAGATCACCCCAGGTAGAGCACCACTCCATCTGCGTATTCTAGTAGTGCTCAGATTGTAGGGCCTTGGACTCTGGAGTACTGTGTATTTGCATATTGTGCTGGCTGGTGTGTGTGTGCAGCAGGCGCTGGAGAGCAGCGGTGGACGGGAGGAGGCAGCCTGTGAGCGGGTCAGCTGATCGTGAGGAGCACAAAGATGCGTGGAACACACCACGGCAGGGGAAACCCTGCCTTGCATGTGAGTATCCTTATAGGACTTGTAGTGATGCTCAAACATCTAGCCTGTGGTATTTCGGCCATTGCTGTGTGCCATTTCTGGAGGTCTGTCTTACTGTGACCTAGGGGTCGGGAACCAAAGGAGGGAGGCATGCAGTGGGCCCAAGAGACACCGCGGTAGAAGAACCAGGCAGGGGTAACCCCGCCGCCGCTTGCAGTAATGACCTCCCATTGTGTATTGTTGTGCACCCGAACTGGTGCCTTGCTTTTCTGTGCCCGGATCACCCCGTTGGACCAGGATTCCGCCTGGATGAGGCTCTGCCGCCTCCCTGCGAGCCCTTTAACATTTTAACTGCTATAGACCACCAGTCATTTTAGTCATTTTTATCTTTATTTGTGGGCTTTTAATCAGTTTTTAAACCTTTGTAATTAATTGTAAAATTTCTTTTAACAGTTTGCCTCTCACACCTAACACCTCTCACCTAATTTTCACTGGCCCATAATATTTTAACTAAGCTTATTCAATCATCCACGTTTATTTTAACAAACTACAAAACCTCCATTACATATAATTTGAATAAATGAATAAATAGAATTGACCCTGGTACCCACTCTTCTCTCGCTTGTATGTTGCACCATGACAGAGAAACAACTGTCTGGGATGGTCATAGCCAGTTGTTTCCTCATGGTTCTCACTCAACAATGTCTCTGATTTGATAATATTCACTATCCCTGGCAGAAGCTTCTGTAATGTTCTCATGCTGGCAAAATGCAGGTAAATTCCCGGGTCAGGCTGAATGTGTGAATGAGGCTTAATTTTTGTATGATTTTTTTTATTTTATTTTGAGGGTCTATAAAAATACATTCTACCTACTGTCATTTGCCATTTATATCCCTGCTCTCTCTCTTTGCCTGATCCATGTCTTTTATGTCTGTCAGCTGCGCCACTAAGATAGGTGCTACACACATTCAAACACACGTGACAGGCTCCACAGGCACGGATGGAGAGCCCGGCCACATCCTGCAACACTGCGACACAATTACATAACAGTCTGGCATTTAATTAAAACAAAACATGTAGCTTCAAGGGACATGGAAATGATGGAACACAATGGGAGAAGTTGTATGTATTTCTGTGTATTTCCATCACAGCAGCAGACTTCGCCATGTCCTCCTTTCAATGCCACAGAGGACAGTTTTTCTCATACACTTAAAGAGGAGATATATTACCTCTGTGGGGTATTAACTGCTAACACATAACGTATTTAGATCACCATGTTATCTTTTATTGTTTTGAAAAAGCTATATTCGCTGAAAACAACGTATTAACATGTTTAATAAGTTTCACTTTCATTTTTGAGTCAAAGGTCACTGCCCGTTCAGAGCGCAATCACATTACAATCAGTGTGCGTCCCGCTAATGAAACTACTGCACATCGCATCAGGTTTGTAAAGCTGTAGTGTATTGTTTTGCATCATGCTTTTGTATATTTATGGAGAATTGTCGTGCGGAAGCATTGGTGACATAGACTTATGGGTAAAGCATTGGACAAATCTTACAGCTGACAGTAAGGAGGGTTCGGGTAGGGCCTGGGAGAGATCGCTAAATTACTCAAACATGCATGGATGACATCTAAAACCTCCTCAGGCATGTTTTTAATGAGGGAACATTTTAACATGGTTATGGTATTTTCTGCATAATACCCAATCTTTAACAATTTTATATGACAATAATTATATTAGCATGTAGGATTATTAGCTACTACTAATTTTTTTCCTGCTGCTAGTAGATATTGTCTGGTTCTATAAATAGCCATTATTTTAAGTTCTAAAGCTTGAACTGCCAAGCAAAAGTGCTCAAGCAGGTTAATGGCACAGTGGTTGAGTGGTTGGCCTTCATACCTCACAGCAAAAAGTTCCAGGTTTGATTCCTGGGTTGCCTGGGTTATTCTGTGTGGAGTTTGCATGTTCTCCCTGTGTCTGGGGGGGTTTTTCCTCTGGGCACTACGGTTTCTCCCATCAACCCCATCAACCCAAAACATGCACCTGGCCAAGCCTAAGTCAAACTCTGGAGTTGCCCCAGCAGGATTGAGGGATGGGTCAAATTTTCCTACAACAATGAAATGTAACTTAAAGGTCCTATATTATGCAAAATTGACTCTGGTGAGCTTTTAGTCCTGTTAGAACGTTGTTACCTTCTCAAAAACATACCTGGAGTTGAGTTTTGTTTCATTCCTACATGTCTGAGTAACCCTTTATTATTAGTCTTTCTACATCTCCAAAGCTCAAAATGCTCTGTTCCACCTTGTGATGTCATGAAGCTGTAGTTTTCAAGTTAACAGCTACTTTTTACCTTTAGTTCAGTAGAGATTGGCAATTCCGGGGCTGAAATCATCCAAATGATTCTAGTGAAGGTGTATGGAGTTTAAAAACCCAATGGAGCACTTCCTGTATTACCACATGACATCACAAGGTGGAACAGAGTGTTATCATTTTGAGAGAAGAACTCAGCCTAAATATATGGGCCCTTTAAAGACCAATAGCATTAGCAGTCCTTTAAAGAGATCCCTGAAAAAGAAGTAGACGAGAAAACAATATGTGGACCTGCATTTTACACAAGACGTTCTTTTAAGCCAATGGCTCAGACTGTAGTGTATTCATTTTTATTGTGTGAAAAAGGCACTCACTACATTAAGGTGATGTCTTTGTCATTTTGAACATGTGATCAGAGTTAACTCATGGGAATGACAACAGGTTAATGCCATAGACTTAGGAGACAGAGACGTTCTAAGTGTCCCATACGAAAACATGCAGAAGAGTCCAGAACTGGTGTGTAGAGAAGTGCTACCAAACGCAACCAACTACTATTAATGAGACGATACGTTAAAGACACAATATGTAGACACAAACCAGGCATTATAAACATGAACACAGCCAGCCTTAGTAGAGAGTCAGTGTTGTGTTAAGGCTAGAGCAGAAAAAACAACCCACTTTAAAGATACTAACTTTTCTCTGCTTGTCTTTTTTAACCATATGAAAAGCAGGTGGCAGATCCTCCGCCAGAAAGTAAAGCCAAGTAAAGTAAAGTCCACTGCACATTTTTGGCGGCTGCAACAAAAGATTTCTGATCAAGGGGAAAATCTTAATTTGTAGGTAGGTCTCACAGTGAGACCAGGACAAAGATCAAACTTAGACCTAGGCCTGTCATGATAAACACTATATCGACTTATCGTTCAGTATGTGAAAGCTGGAACTATATTTTTTTCTTAGGTCACTGTGTCAGAGGCATAAATTGGTTTCAGTATTATCGCTTATCGTCTATATTTGCTTCAGCAAGATAACAAACTTCAAAATATGTTATTGTGACAGGCTTAGACCTGTCATCACCAAAGACGAGCTGCGACTGATATCTGCAGTGTTTGAAATTTTGGAGTGTTGGTCTCAGAGTGAAGGCCAATGCACACCAGAGTTTCCTCCATTATTTTTTATGAGCGTACGCACACCGGGCGCTCTGCACACACCGGGCGCTCTGCACACACCAGGCGCTCTGCTCACACCGGGCGCTCTGCACACACCGGGCCCGTTTCTCTCTGTGTAGGAAACTCTGCTCTTGCTAAACTCACTATAACCTCCTCAAAGCTCCGCCTCCTCTCCTGTGACTGCCTCATGCTGTGTCCCTTATTTTATAAGAAATCTGCAGATAAAACTCCTATTTAAAACACAGCAAGAGTTGTGTTAAAGCCTATTTAAGATCCGTGACGCACCACTGTGCCTTGGCCTTGAGCCTTGCTGTTGCTGCGTTTGAGATTAATCTTTATATTTATTATTATGCTTTATCAAACATGTGACCAACAGTAAACACAGTACACTGTCAAAGTAACAGCAGAAGAGCTCTGCCGTGAACAGGACCCTCTATTCCCTTCCCCTTTCATTTACTAACTTTAACAAATGCAAAAACAAAACTAGCATGTAGCACTACCTCAGCTAACGATACAATTATGGAGACATTACCACACGGAGCCTAGAGCCTAACATTGCAAACTTTGGTCTTTTCCACGACCGACTGTGTGCACCATCGCACAGTGTGAATGTGAGCTGATTTAAGTTCATCTAGACATTGTGTAGTGTGACATTCAACAATCTTATAATACGAAAAATTCGTGCAGTGGACACCAGACTTTACACAGCGCACTTTTAAGTCTGAATCGAAACAATGTGTCAAATACAATATTGGACAAAACAGAATTTGAACAAGATTCAAACATAAAAAAATTCCTTTGATTCATTTCTTTGTTACTTTTGGAGGCATAGCTGCCCTGGGGCTGCTGAAAATGTGGCTGCTAATGTGGGCCAACAGCCTCTCTGACTACCACCAATCTCCAACAAAAACATTCATACACAGTGAGTGAAATAATTTTCCCAGGGACACAATGGCAGTATGCAGTGGTCAAAGCTGGAATCAAACCATCAACCTCTGTGTTTGATGGGGAATGTTAATAGTTATACAGTATTGTTATAGTTCATACATACATATTGTGTCTTTAAGCTACTTTCTACAGATGTTCACAAATGGTATCAAAAAGTGTAAAGGTACACTGTGCATCTTTTCTGGTAAAGGGTCTGCCACTTTCTTGTCTCCATGGAGATGTTACTGCTTTGCCTGGAGTGTTCCACAGTATGGCATTATACTTATCTATTTCCATGGAAAGAACCAGGTTGGACTATAAATTTTACTAAAACACATATATTATATTAGATCATTATACTTAATTTTACTTCCTGACTGGAAATCATGACATCGCACTGGGAAACTGTTACGTAGCAACCATGTTTTACACTGGGTCAAAAACCCCTCTAATGTACACAGAAATGATTATTTGACAAATAAAATGATGAGAAACACCTTTATTTTGTTGAAATAATGTTTAAAGTATCAGAAAAATGTGTTTCTTGTGTGTAAATTTTGCCAAACTTTTGGATAGAATTTTCCCTTATGTGATGTCATGTTTTATAACTCTCTACTTCCTGTAATTTTCAACATATTTTTTCAAATTTTCTTCACAAATTGCTTATTGAGTGGTGTAAAACTATAATTTATTTTTATCATGAAAACCTGTCGTACGCACTTAAAAATAAACAAAAAATAGATATGTTTAATGCCTTTCTGTGGAGCATTCCAGGCAAAGCAACAGCATCCATGGAGACAAGCAGGCGGACCCTCCAACCGAAAAGTTACATAGTGTACCTTTAAACAAAAACATGCTCAACGGTTACACAATGATAGTGTCACATTCATCAATAACAATTCAAAAGACATTATGTGAAAGTTTAAAAATCAACACATTATTATTATTCATATTTTAACAATCTTATGGCCTAAAGATACAATATTTGGAAGATTCCAGCTTTTCCGTCCTTTTGGATCAGTTGCCCTTGAATTTAAGTTTGGATAGCCATGCAACACGTTCAAATGTCCTGCGCGGTGTTGGGTTCGTTATTGGCTATGTTTACGTTATGTTTGTGTAGAAGTCTTTCTGGTAAGTGCTCGTATTTGCTATTGATCGGAAGCGAAACTCAACCTCCACGCCTCCGTGCATTAGAAGTTCTCGGCGCGTCTAAAAATAGCCGGTCGATAAGTCCCTCCAAGATGGATGGCTTGGGTGGAGCGCTCCTGATAACCCATGCTAATTGGAGATATAAGATTCAGTGGTCCCAGTAACAACAAATCCCGTAGGAGACATGGGACGGGGACAGGGGGAGGACACCACTGGCACATGTAGAGGCACCTGCCCACAAGTCTTCATGAGGTATATCAGCATCAACCTTCTATTGTCCTGGCTACATGTAAATAGATACTTAAAATGGCTGCACCTGAAATATTCATAAGTAAATGGTCACATTTTTATAGCGCTTTTCCACCTTCAAGGCACTCAAAGTGCTTTACGTCCATTCGCACACACATTCACACACCGGTGTACGCAGACACTGGGGGCTAAGTGGGTTAGCATTCATCTGTGGGAGCTGAAATCGCACCGCCAACCTGTGTGTTAGCAGAACTCACCGCTCAACCAATGATGTTTATGTCGAGACTGTGATTTGAACCGCCAAGTATTAAGTATTTAAATATTTGAGAAAAATGTGTGAACCAGTACAAATATGTTGTACAGATAAGTACAGTAGCTCTTGAGGTCAACATATGTCGGCTGTGTTAGCATGCTACTTGTTGTTAGCTTTTACTGTGACGGTAACACAAAAGTTTTGAAAAGCGCTTATAAAGTCATCGTGGTGAATAATTAGGATGCTCGGAAAACATAACGTAAGTGAGGAATAACTTTGGACCTTTGCCAACCGTTTAAAATGAACTAGCTCTGTTTTTAAGACAGTAAAATCATATACAGCATCTTTAATGGTAATAATGATTTAAGAAACGTAATAGTTGTTAATTAATTACTTCAAATGCAGAATTAGCACACTATACGCCTGCAGAGTGCTTCAGTCTCACAGCAAGAAGAGCCTTTGTTTGATTCCTGAACTGGCCTTTCTATATGGATATGGAGTTTGCATGTTCTCCCTGTGTCTCCTTCGGTTTTCCCTACTCCGCTAAAAACACACATTCATGGGTTTCAGCTTCCTGTTTATAGGCAACATTTTGAGGACTTTTGATTATTTAAAGACATAATATTGTAATGATCTGATATTTTGTGTTTAGTTCAGAGTTGACACCATTTGTTGTTCTTGTAACTGTTTATGTGTTGTCAGTATAACTGCTTTGTCAGTGACACTTGTCGACAAGTTGATGTGAAGGTTCTATTGGTCAGTTACTGGTCTGTTTTGGAGACTGGCTCGAGTGAGTAGAGACTGCTGTTGTTTTGCTCTTGTTTTGGCGTGGGTTTCGGCCTACGGTAGCCCTTGTGTTCAGAAAATAAACAACCAGAAAAAATTCGCTACTTTTAAATTGTTAATTGGTATGGCAACGGCGCTAATTATTCACCACTCTAAAACCCATGTATAAGGCTGCGTATATTCCTCTGAAAATTAAATCCCAAGTATGCAATGGGACAGATTTGGTTAGATAAAGGATAAGTAAAACATTTGTTTTCACAAGTGATGAAGTTGAATAATGGCAAGTATTTTGGCCTTTTATTTTAGGTTGACATAACATTATACACAAGTTTTCAAGAAATGTTTACCCACTATGTAACTTTTCTGGTGGATGGATGGATCACCCAGTACGTTATCAACTTACCTACCTAGTAATGTTTCAAATATATGCGTTTTTACTCCGAATAACGTACCAAGTATTTCTCAATGGACATAGCTAATTTCTACGCCATATTCTGTGGAACATTCTAGGCAAAAAAACAACATAGTGCCCCTTTCATCTCTTATACAAGTGAATATGAGAATTATATAAACTGTATAAATGTTTTGTTTTTTTTTCAGTTAGAGGGGTTACCATTTTCTTTTATTTGGGCAACGTGTTTTGATCAGTCATACCATAACTGCACACAAGATTTGCAGCTACTGATTCAAAATTTTGTATAAAAAGTGGTATCTTGTACATGTAGCCAGGATCTCTGTCTAGTCATTTTTGGCAACGCATCTCCTCCCTACTCTATGGCACGACGTCTTTATTTCCTGGAAGCATTACAAATTCCGCATCTTTTGATTTTCCTCCAAGAATCTCCTGCCTTTCTGTCCCCAGTCTGCAGAATCTCTCAGTCTCTCGCAGAACCCCTCGGCTAGTCATTGACGCGGTCTTTGGGTAAGAATCCGTTCAACTTGCTGCGTTCTGTCACGTAAATGTTTGTGAGGCTTGTGTTGCCTTCTTTCCTCTCTCCCGTCTCCTTCATCGCTTCCTCGTCCTCCTCTCCCTCTCCCCCTATGGCACTGGTGTTGTTGATGCACTCGCTCGCCCGCCTCGCGTTGTCCGCAATGTTCCTCCTCAGCTCGCGGTTCTTGCGTTTTCCTAGCTTACCCAGCGACCCGAACTTCAAATTGAACAAGTTCTCCTCCGACGCAGAAGCGGCCTGTTGCGATTGGTCGGTTCCTTGGTTCTCATATGCTCCCTTCAGCCTGAGGTTGTTTAGCTTGGTGTCGATGCTTTCTTGGGAG
This sequence comes from Periophthalmodon schlosseri, assembly GCA_000787095.1. Lineage (NCBI taxonomy): Eukaryota > Metazoa > Chordata > Actinopteri > Gobiiformes > Gobiidae > Periophthalmodon > Periophthalmodon schlosseri. Next base: position 15,212 of record KN475514.1, on the reverse strand, counting down.
GAGGTTTTGAAGCGTCCCGCATCCAAGCTAGCGAACACGGCGCGTTTCTCTGGCGATAGCATGTCCAGGGAGTGCGCGCGTTGCTCCAGGCCGAGCTGTCTTCGCTCCATGCTGCGGATGGTGGCGGCGCGCTGCAGTTTGTCGTGGATCTCCACACTGAGGCGGCGGCGGGTCTCGCGGAACTCTGCGCGGACATTAGCTTTCCACTCTGCCGCGTGAGCCTTGAACTCGCCAACCTGCAACAGAGGTGTAACACTGGATTATAGTTGAATTGCACTTAGATAAAATACAGAATGATCTCTGTCTGTATTTTTTATGCAGATTGATATCAGTCTGGTCTTCACGTCCTCCATTGCGTCTCAGGCCCGGTCAAACGTGATCGTCGATCGATCGATTTGGGTTTTTTTCAGTGACATGTGAAACGAAGGAGCTCATTGGTCACCTATGATTTACAGGTAAAATCAAATTTATCTCACCTCAGATAAACAGAGTGCAGTGCTTTGCTCATTGATTCTACAGAAATCCACCATGTTTTTCAGCCCCTGTGATATTTTTTTTCCTTTATTTTTTCTGATACGGCGGGCCATGCGTGTCCCCGATTGGCTAATTCACCTGTCAATCACGGCCATTTAAAAACGGGGAGATTCACTGGTGACCAGACTCACATCTTTGCAAAGTATTGAAGATCAATCACGACCATTTAAAAACGGGGAGATTCACTGGTGACCAGACTCACATCTTTGCAAAGTATTGAAGAAGTGTGTATTCTGCATTCCAGGCAACTTAGATATAGTTTGATTTGTTTAGACGAACAAATTGGTTAGCGGGATGTATTTATCTTAGCATGCTTCGGTTGCTAGCTGCTATATCTGACAGTGTTACCAAAACAAAACACTGTGAACCACTCAAACATAAAAAAAATTGACCCCCTATTGGCTTTCTATGGCAGCTTATTGTATTTACGTGTTTCCAGCTCCAGGAAGTGCAGATCATCAGTTGTGGATTATACCATAACTGCCCAATCTCACTGCTCTCCATTTAACTGATCAATGGAGTCGTCTATAGAGAGCCAAATAAAAAGTCATAAAAATCTGAATTTATGATTAACCTGACCTTATAAAAAAAAAAAAGGATTCTCAAAAAAACTAAACTTCACTCATAAAAACTGAAATTCAATACACCTCCATAGCTAACATGTTTTAATGCAGGACAATGCTGAGTTACTCAAACATAATAATATACGGTATAACATAAAATATTTTAAATTCATTTCCTAGAGTTTATGGCTACAGGTTCTCATTGGATTGGACATGGCCAGGGGTTAGTGAAGGTGCAATCTTATTACAATAGATTTCATGATGATGTCATTGCTGAAACCAGCCAACAAAGATACTGTCCATATTTTCATTATGCAACATGCAGGTGCCACCTAAAGGAATAAATGCAAAATACATCAACATATATACGCAAATCATATTCACGGAGACAAGCATGTTCCAGACCCCCTACCAGAAAAATGAAAAAGTACGCCTGTAAGTAAAAAAAAAAACAAAAAAAACCCCAAAATTTGTGATCTTCTCATACACTGATTGGCATTTTTCGAATTCTAAAGCCACGTTTCAATTAGTCCTGGTACCAGACCGGGTCGTCAGGGAGCGTTTTGTCACCGTTTGAGTTAATGACGGCCTGCGTTTCCATGCTCCTGGGCAGGGGTTTGTTTTCTCTCTAAATCGTACCTTAATTACTCTTCATCAGTTCATCTATGATATGCTACAAATTAGCGGCTGTGGATGGATCGCCCCAAGTTAGGAAAGTGGTTTGTCACACTCTGTAGTTCAATTCTAGCCATTTCTGGATTTGAACACAATGTAGAAATACAAGTAGTAAATAGTAAATACAAAACTATTCCTGGTTTATCGTCAGCTTTTTCCTCATTTATTTCATTTATCTGCGCCTCTATGCAACATTTTCACCTTACTATGTGTAATGCACTGGGTTTGGCTCATGTCCAATGCATTATGCTCCGGAAATCGAATATTTTCCATCTTGACGCGAGTGCCGTGCATCAATAAACAGGAAACACTCATGCTAACGTGCCAGCTTTATTTTGCAGAGCAGGTTGACTCAACACACAAGTTGTCATCACTGGAAATACTGTGTTTAATCACAAGATCTAATCAGTGTTTGCTGAGAAATGATTATTACGCTTGAGTCTGCGTTCTGTATTGTGTAGCGCTTTCTTCAGCTAAACTTTACCAAGACGCAGCAAACCATTCTGCTACGGAAGCTAGTGCCCCACGAGGTCCCTCCAAACAAACTGCCTCACTTAAGACAGTGAAAACACTTTTGAACCATACAAATCCACTCCAAAGCGAACCAGTCAAAACATGGCTTTTGAGAAAAAAGTTAGCATGTGATAAAGAGGACTTCATCACATGCTAACACGTGTGATGAAGTCCACTGGAGTTGATGTGGAAAGTGTGGGTGGGCCAGAGCTGCCTGACCTTTTATTTAGGGCCTGTCTCATCTAATCATGTAATCATGTGATCATGTAGCTAATGTTCGTGTAATCCAATGACACCCACCTCCTCCTTGGTCTTCTTGGAGAGCACCCTGAGCCAGTCTCCGATCATACTGAGCACAGCCGCGAAGTACGCCAGCCCCACCATGATCCACAGCCACACCAGGGGCTTGTACCAGTCCCGGTACTCGATGTGCTGGTTGCCCCCTGGAGTCAATGTAAGAAATGGGAAGGTTTTAGTATATATATATTTTGCTCTGGTAGAAGGTCGTTTCATCTTTAAAAACTTCATATTTGTGTAAGCGACAGGACTGTTCATTTTAATAAGCGACATTTATCTAAAGCAGCTTCATAAAAGAAATTGGATCACTGACTCCTTGTTCAAACTGCAGGAGGGATTCTCTTCTGTTTTGTGTTTTTTGAAAAACTGCAACATTGCGGACATTGTTTTCAGAGTAGTGGGCGGAGATAGGGGTGAGTGAAAACAGAATATAATCAAAATACATCTACATGTAAGTTAATGATTAGGGGAAACCAATTATAACATAGTTAAAAGATCATCATCATAAGATGCCTCTTGCCTGGTGCCTACTTACACCAACTACTGATAACTGGGACAAAATGGTGTAAATGGTCACATTTATATAGCACTTTTTGTCCTTCAGCAGGCACTCATAATGGCGCAGTGGCTCATGGGTGAGCAACTCACCCATTCACACACACATACACTGGGAGGCAAGGCAGGTTAAGTGTCTTGCCCAAGGACACAACAACATTCAATGGAGCTGGGGTTGAACTGCCAACCAGTGGGCCAGTCGATGTGACCACTTTATTAACAATGTGAATAGAACCTTGGAATAGAACCTGGTACCCTGGAAGCCATCATAAATGTGTTCAAGACTGTCCAAACTCAGGTTACAGTGGAACTAAACACTGAATCAACTTTTAGGTGTTTTAATAGTATAGTCTACTGTTCACAGGCCTGTCAGGAATGTCAGAGTTGGATGGTGACACTGGACACACCTGCCACGTAGTCCCCGATGCCCACGGTGGTGAGGGTGATGACTACAAAGTAGATGGCCTCCAGCGTGCTCCAGCTCTCCATGTGTTTGAAGATGACCGCGGGGATGGTCACGAACACCAGGCATCCGGCCAGGATGAAGAGGATGGTGGATGTGACGCGGATCTTTGTCTGGCTGATCTGACGGTGCTTTTGCTGAGCGCAGAAATAGGGCACATTATAAAAGAACTCAATTCTCAATGTGTGAAGAAGATTAGGTTTGGTGAGTCACCGCACAATCTGAGCACAGAGCTGAGTGCTGGAGTTCAAAACATCATTTTGAAAATGTTTAGTTAACTTTTTAGCGTAACTTTTCTGATGGAGGGTCTGCCACATGCCTATCTCCATGGAAATGCTATAGCTTTGTCTAGAATGTTCCACTGTATGGCATTAAATCTTTCTGTCTTATGGGGGAGGGGGGCAAGTTGATTTAAATTATTTTTAATACAGCGTCAAAATGCTGTCATAAATTCAACCAGGAAGAATGTATTTCCTCCTTTTCCCGACAGCCAATCACAGCCTGCCACCTATCAATTTCATATAAATCCACTCTCTCTCCTTCGCTTCTTCATTACATTTTATCTTAAACTCTCCTCCTACCCCATTTCCACCGCAGCAGCAGAACTATCAGCCCCCTCAGCCTCACCTTCTCCTCCGCACCACCACCCATCTATCATACTCTACTTTCTCAAGTCAAGTTTCATTCAAATATGTCACTAATTGCGTCTGTTCGTGTGTAAATGTACCTTGAAGATCTTCTCCACTCTGAGGATGCTCTTGACGAAGATGGTGCCTAGCTGGTCTCCGATGCCCGCCAGCAGGCAGCCGAACAGGGGGATCCCGAAGATGGCGTACAGGATGCAAAAGATCTTACCCCCCTCTGTGCTGGGGGCTATGTTTCCAAAACCTGTCAAGACATCAGACACATACAAACACACACATTAGCAAAATTAAGTCGAGTAGACAATGTGTATGCAAATAAGAGCGCTAATATCAAATTGTATTGCATTACAGTAAAAACGAGAACCGAATTTACTGAAAAAAGAAATTAATATGTAACAGTTGTTTACTTATATAATTATATGCTTTTGTAATCTGTATTTTTTTTTAAATGGATCAGTTTGTCTCATGTCATTTTTGTTTAAAGGAAATAAATGCTGTTTTCAGTCTCTGCTCTGGCATCGGTTGATATCTGGCATTAGCAGATACTTAAAGCCATAGTATTGAAATCGGTATTGGACCTAAAAAAAGCTGGATCAGTGTATCCGTAATAAAAAGTATGTTATAAAAGTGTATAAAAACAAATGAAAAAAAAAAAGAATATATAAATAAATAAACAAATTCTGATTTTCAATGTTACATTATTTGTCACTTATAGACTATATAATTATTCACAGCCATGAGTTTTTAAGCACTTTTCACAACTCTCAGAGACCACAGAGGAGTTTAGCGCTAACAGTGCACTTCCTGAGTTTCGAACAATAAAACAATTCATAATTAGATGCAGACAGCACACAGCAGACTTATTTTGACCTCAAGAGCTGCTTATACAACTATCTGTACTGGGGCAAGACACATTTTGCTCAAATACATTGGAGCTCTAAGTAAGTATCATTCTTAATAAACAATTTGAATTAAGTCTTTGTTCATGCTTTATTGAGGCTAATTTGTAGTTATTATAAAGTGGTACAAACTACTCCTAGTATAATATTGTCACAAAGTTACACTAGTAAAAGTATAATTAGCATCCGTGTTAGCATATTAGCTTGACATTGACAGAAAACCTCCCCGATGGCTCCCAAGTGTCGCAGTAGCTCATTACCAACACTGTATAATTAAGTGTTACGCAATGAAGTCCATCGAAACAGGCTTATGTAACAGCGCCCCGTGTGGCAGAGGTCGGAGATGGTTCCCGGGAGGCGGTAATAATTAGTGCGTCTTTAGAGAAAGTGACATTAATTATAGAGCAGCGCTGACGACCACGGTCCGCTCCACAGGGGAAGGGGGTAAAAGTGTTTGGTAATGCCGCTGTTTACATGTCTGGTCTATGAGCAGGCAGTTATGACGTGATTACTCTGCATGTGGTCGCAGGCAAACATAGATTCAATATGGAGTTATAGGGGCTACGTAGCAGAACTAGCATAGAGCTGTATTATTGTATACTTTTTCATTTTTGTTACTGCGTGTTTGAGTTGAGTATTCTCTGCAGTTCCATTATCATCGTCTACTCAAGGAAGCAGTGTCCAATCACAAAGCACTTACGGCTAAACATTCAAAAATATATAGAAAGGAGCAAGCTTGTTTTCATTCAGTTTCTAATAGGCTCTGTGCACAACAGCGCCGGCAGCCTCACTGTTAGCGTCACTACTTCCTGTCCAGTTTTATCACTGACAACATGTTAAATACTACACAAATAAAACTAATACTTAGCCGGAGGACACTTCTGTGTTTAGAAAGAGACATGTTTGTGTCTCAATGCTAACGCTAATGCTAAATTTGAGGCATAATAAATTACATGCAGATTAAAACAACACCACAAACTGAAGTATTCCACATATATCAACAATTGGGTAGTATTTATTTTAATCAATTTGAATGTTAATAGGTTGTTTATTTTATGTTTTCCGGTTTTAATAAAAGTGACTGTTAGCTTTGAGACACAGTTAGCTAGTGTTTAAACATGGTTACTTCATATCTGAGTTGACATAATGATGTTTTGTTTTTTGTTTTTTTTATAAATCATTATTAAAGGTACAGTATGTAACTTTCTGGAGGTGGCACATCAGCTGCACGATTCCATGGAATTAGAAAGTAAAACCATACGTACAGTATGTAACTTTCTGGAGGTGGCACATCAGCTGCACGATTCCATGGAATTAGAAAGTTAAAACCATACTTCGGAACACTCTCCATGGAGACAGATACGTTTTATGCCATACTGTGGAATATTATAGCCAAAGGAACAACATTTCTATGGAAACAAGCAGGAGGAGGCCCTCCTCCTGGCCAAGTAAGAGTCAGGTTTGTGGAGATGCAAGCCTGCTCACAGTAAGGACACTAGTCTTAAAAAAGTGACGTATTGGAGCTTTAATATGACCCCATGTTGAAATGGTCAGAACAGGTCTGGAGAAATAGCCTGGACTTAAAAATACGCAGAGATGTTGTTTCTTGTCTAAGTTGGATGTTACATAAAGCCCTGGTCATAAAGCCTCTTACTCATCACTGTGTCCTCTGAACATGTGGCATGTGTTGGCTCAGTACAGACAGTCTGACACAGGGAGCTCAAGAACAAATCAGAGTTTGTTTTCATATTTTCAGCATATATATATAGAGAGAGAAAATATATCTTTATATATATGTCTGTAGCTTGTACTTCTGCAAATGTTACAAGCCAATCATTGTTTCACTAAGTAGAAATAATAAAAGGCAAGGCAAGGCATTCATGAAACATGTTTAAATGTTTCATTCAAATATTTTTTCAGTTTAGTTTGGTTATACAGGAGTTCACTTTTGGGCTGTAGCTCTTGATTTTGCAAACATCACTGCCAGTCATTGCTTTCACCCGCCTTTTTGAGGCAAAGCAAAATTTTCAAGGAATACATTTGAAAAAATAAAAACATTAAAAAGTTTATTAAAGCCACAGTATGTAACTTTTTTGCCAAAAGCATGTTTTCAGTTTGGTTGTGTTTACAGCACTGAAAAACCTGTGTCCTTACTGTGAGCTGGCTTGCATTTCCACAAACCTGACTTTAAATTGACCTGGAGGAGGACCTCCTCCTGCTTCATGTACAGACACTTATCCACTTTACCACAGCCTATGTCAGCACTGATACAGTTAACACTGTCACAATCCACTGTCTTCACACAGAATGGAGGTGAGCTGCTTCTCCTGACACTGCACCACTTCGGGAGAATTGGTCAAACTGAGAGGTAAGCACCTAGATCTCTCCACTAGGGCTGAACAATTTAGGAAATATGTAAATGTGATTTTCCGGAATAGCTTTAGAATGATCTTGAGCTGTATCAGAACAAGTATAAGACTAGTACACGCCCATGGACCACTATGGAACCTACCTGTACGACTGACACAGATATAAGGTCATGTGGTAATAAAAACGAAAGTACTACAATTTAATGTTGAAAATCACATTCTATTGTCTAAAGAAAGAGTG
>KN475513.1:50068-62340 GCA_000787095.1 Periophthalmodon schlosseri | reverse complement strand
TAACCATCACAAAGCCCTGATCTCAATTTTATTGCAAATTTATGGGCAGACTTGAAAAGGCATGTGTGAGTATGGCAGCCTACAAACTTGGCTCAGTTACACCAGTTCTGTCAGGAGGAATGGGTCAAAATTCCTGCCAACTATTGTGAGAAGCTTGTGGAAGGATATCAAAAACGTTTGACCCAAGTCATACAGTTGAAAGGCAATGGTACCAAATACTAATGAAATGTATGTAAACTTCTGACTTTGAAGAAAGTCATGAAAAATGATCTAAAAAATCCTTCTCTCATTAGTCTGGCATTAAGCAAATAGAAATAATGATGGTAATCCTAACTGACCTAAAACAGAAAAAGATCCGTCTGATTTCTTGTCAGACAGTGAGAAAACAGCGTATGTTTCTTTTTTATATAGTGTGTGTGTGTGTGTGTGTGTGTGTGTGTAAACTTCTGGTTTCAACTGTACATGCTGTGAACATGCAGGATTGTAGCTAAGGGCTAATTCTATCCATTGTCCCACATTGGTTGCAATAAATGAAGCTAAAGTAAAGCATTATAAAAGCTAGTAGCTACAGAGATGTTCTAGTGTGCAACGAACAATGTTTATCTACAGTTTAATAACAGTTAAGGCCAAAGTTATGATGGAAAAATAATGGGTAGAATGCTTTGTCTAATCAGTGTAATTACAAGCTTTGCAATTGCAGTTTCATTTCACTTTACTGTATTCTGCAAAGGTCATTTAAAAATTTGTTACTGAAAAACTAAATCATATTTGATTTAAACCACAAATTGAAGATATTGTTGGCAGACGGTTTCACTTTTCTGACATTTGCAGAGCTCCATAGAGACATCTAAATGTTTTTTCTGAAAGTCTTGTTCTGCATTGAAGTGTCTTTAGCATTATTTGGACACTCGGGTGAAGCGCACAACACATTTCCAAAATATTTTAGAAAGGTGGCATTGAGAGGAATGGGCCTGACAGCTCTGGTGCAGTTAAACATGTAGAGGAGAGGCAGCTGAATGTGTTGTGGCATTTTAAAGGGACTTAGATAACAACAATGTGACATCTACTGTTTCAAATATAGGCCCCTGTATTCAGTTTGGACATTTGGTTAGATTTATGCTCTTTCCACAGTTTCAATAGAGCCCTGGATATTGTGCTCCACATATGCACTTACTCTTACTTACTCTTAAAATATTGCTTTAAGCTCATGCTAAAAGAAGAAATGGCTGAAATTAACAGATATTCTGGCACTATGATGATGACTATTTTTAAAGGTTAAAACTACAAAACTACTTTAAAACTACACACGTGTACACACAATAGTAAAATTATGTTGTGCTCAAGTCATGTTTTTCCTTCTTATTTCCTTGGAGATACAATTAAACATATTGTTTCAGTCACTGTAGCCTAAACCAATTAGTAAATGTAATTTAAAGGTGCACTATGCAACTTTTCTGGTGAAGGGTCTGCGATATTGCTTTGCAAGGAATGTTCACATGTTCACAGTTCACTAATTAATCTATTTCCGTGGAGACAAGCAGGTGGTGCCACCAGGCCAAGTTACATGTCAGATCTGAAGAGAGGTGACCCATTATATAAGGTACAGTTATACAAGGTATTTTGGTGCATTAACCTGTAATTGAATAAATACAAGATTGACAAGTTTAATGTCATACTGTGGGACATTCCAGGCAAAGCAATAACATCTTCATGGAGAGAAGCCGGTGGCGGACCCTCGATCGGATAAGTTATATAGTTATAGTAGACCTCTAAGGAATAGAACATCTTAGTCTTTTATCATTAAGAGCATATTTTGGCAACATGGGTTAGGAAGTACTATCCTTGCGCATGCTGATAACTTACTTTCGTAGAATTTTCTTTTCAAAGTGACACATTTTGGGAGTGTCACGTAAACTGGGTGTTTCCATGGAAACAGAAAATTAAAACTATACTACAGAACATTCTCCATGAAGATAAATACATTTTCTCTTCCTTGCAGTAAGATGTAAGATTTAAAGTGCAATAAAAACATAAAAAAACACAAAAAACACATTTTAGTCTATTTTTTCAAAATAAAAAAGTTACACAGTGGGGCTTTCAGTTATTTTTGTGTTTCTTTTCTACTGCTGCTTTTATGCCTACAATTTTATAAGAACTCCAAACTCCTCTCTCTACTCCTTGTGCTCGTGCCTCTTGACCAGGTTGTCGTTGAAAACGAGAATGGGTTCTCAATCGACCTCCCTGGATAAATAAAGTTAAAGATTAAACAAAATAAACTCAACAAAACATTTTGTTAAGTCTTATTTAACCAGCATGTTGAATTCCATACAGAAATGTGCAGGTCCAAGTCTACAATTGCCATCACTTACAGAAACCAGTGTCTGGCCACAAGTTTCTAAAATATTCCACTGCAAGACACGAAAGAAAAGTGTTTCATCTCTTTCCATTCTCAACGTAAGGTCCAACACAAACAGCACGATGCTTCCACATTAACTCGGGAGCGTTTTAGCTTCAGTAAAACATTCATGTTTATCCTAAGGCGGTATCCATTTTCTTCATAATGCACTGAGCGCTGACAGAGACCACAGACGACAAAAACAAGAAGACAAAACAGAAAAAAAAAACTCAGAAGAGGAGGAGTTAGGCTGACATTTAACAGTCATAATTAGGCTTGCTAACATCTGTATCGTAGACGCTACAGGCTAATTAACAGGTCCACCTTGTACAAACAGCGTGACAATGGAAAGAGCTGTGAACTCGTTGAAAAGACATAATAGGTTAGCATAATGACCGCCCCAGTGCTCAAGAGGAGAACATATGGTAGCAACTTTTCAATAAAACACATACAAAATGACTGTGATGGTTGTATGCTACAGGTTCAACCAAGCTAGCCTTTCCAGTGTATTCCACATCAGCTTGTAATTAGGTGCCATCCAATTATGAAGATGTGTTTTTTTTATTTTATTTATCCACGGTGTTAGCTTTATTTCCTGCTACAATCACCTTACCTTGCCCTGTTACAGATCATTGTAGCGGTCAGATACATGGGCTTTTTAATCCAGAAAATATACTCTAATACACTCTCATCGTTCAGTAACACCACCAACCAACCAAAGATAGTACTTGATCATAATGTATACAGTCAGACCACACCAACTACACAGGCAAGTTACACAGTGTCACAGAAGGCAAGCGACACCCTGAACTTCATCAGTAGAAAACAGCACTGCCCCCGAGAGGTTAAGATCTCTGCCAATAATTCGCTAGTACACTGCACCCTCTAATATAGTGTTACCATCTGGGATCCTTACCTAGAAAAGGACAAGAGTTAACTAAAGAGAAGGGACACTTTGTAACTTTGACCATAGTCCAACGAGCAGTGAAATCTTATGCTCCAAAATCTTGGATGGAACATGCTTGTCCTGAAGTATAACATTACCAGTCATCCCGTAGCAGTGCCACCCACCTCACTCCAGCTGACCACCAAACTAGATCTAATCGTCCAGACAAATATTGGACCTTAAGACCCAACACGCAATAGTTTTCGAGCATTTCAGGCATAAGGATTCCTTACTGATTTGGCATGGTAACAGTCCTCCGTTGTAATAGCAATAACCCAAAGCAAATTAAAAATTATTTGTTTTGAAAGCGGAAAGGTCCTAACAACATCTTTCAAATCAAAAAGAAATCATTTGCCTCAAACAATAAAAACTCTCTATCCTTGCAATGTCCCAGAATGGAACTACCAACCAATGAAGTAGTTCTATACCTGCCTTTGAATATATTTAAAAGTCAGCTGGCAAAAACAGTAACATGACACATTCTCTCAGTTTAGAGTTTGCAGATGCATAGGACGCTACCAGACAACCCACAAGATTAAAATAACCTATACAGCGGTAGCACTTTTATTAGACTGTTACCTGCTACTGTGATCCCCATTTTGACATTGCTGCAAATACAATATGCCATGTTTTTTTTTTCCTCACATCTCAGTTTTGTCACATTTTCTATATATTTTTGGAGACATCTTCATTGGAATGGCTCAATCTTTTATGATGTAAAAAGCACTAGTCTATGGCGGATGGTGTGAGGCAGAGAGTTCAATTATACAAAGATGGCATTTATTTATTTTTATGCCTGAAATAGGAGCTCTTTGGCAGGCATGCTGTGTGTCAAAGGTGTGAAGGTAAGTTGCCTCAAGTGTTTTTTTTTTTATTCAATACATACACAGAATACATTTTTACCCAAGTCCAGCCTTCGCTACCTCACCCAAGTTTATAAAGAAACAAAATAATGTGATTATAATTGCATCTGAAAAAGTCTATATTTTTCCATTATTATACAAAATATGAGAACTAATTAAAATGCATTCAAGTAAAATCAGTTTGTATAAATTAAACGTGGCCAATGAATGGGCACAAACATCTAAACCAAATGCCATCAATGGTTTAAGAATGTGAAATGTGAAATCTTTGGATAAAAGATGATTCAATTTGAGGTACAAAATTCACATTAAAATTCACAGCAATCCTTCATATCTCACAGTGAAGAGTATTTGTGAGAGTGTTTGTCCATATCCATAAATCATAATAGGGGCCATCTCTGTTTCATGTTACGCACACCTCCAAACAACTTAAAAGCAGTTATTTTAGGTAAACACAACAATGATAGCTTTGAAAAGCACAAAGTAAAAAGTACCCGGCTATATAAACATTTACGGATAATCTGTGTTTATTTCACAGCTGTTAAGTGTGTTTGGCTCTGTACTTTTACGTCGGGCTGCAGCTTATGTGCTATAATCATCGCACTCATCAACATCTGCCTGAAAAGCTGCTTCTTCACCCTCAGAGTTGTCATTATCCTCCTCTCCCTCAACATCCACTTGATCCTTTGCTTGACCGCTATGGCACATCTCTGCATTAAGTTATACCAGAAATGGTATAATCTACACAGACTCCTGCAAAATGAAGATGAGCTGTTCTGTCAGCACAAACAGTGGTTAAAGGGAAGCTGTCAAGTGAAAGTATGACGGTAAGATTTAAGGAGTCAATGTTGTCAGCCAATTATAAACAGAACAATGGAATTTACTGAAAGATTTGTGGTGTGAAACTATGATGGAACACAGCGGAACTGACAAATGCATTATAAACTTTGATCACAATAGTTTGGCCATAAGATGCATAATTGCGTATATTTATTTGATTCTGTTGACATTTCTGTAGTCAACTGACAACCACTTCTTGTTGGCAGTCAAAATTGTGTTCTGATGGTGATTGTCAAAAAATCTATACACAGATACTAATCAATACCAAATCTAGCACTGAAACTGGAAAAAAAATCCATTGGACCTTGAATAGTTTCAGAATGCTCATTATCTATATCTGAACTAGTATAAGAACAAATAGCAATATTAAAATACTATTATTTTGTGTTGAAAATGTATTTATTGTCTGTTATTGTGGTACCGAAATATGAGTTTTTAGTATTTTTCTTATCAAAAAAGCTAAATTAAAAAAAAAAAAAAAAAAAAAAAAGGTTTGTAAAGACACTAGTTCTAATACATTTGCATAACAAAATAAAAAAAATAAAAATACTATGCAACTGCAATTCATTCGATAGGAAAACCAGAAGCAACCCTAGATCATCCCACAAGAGCTTAAGTTTTTTATTTATTTATTTTTTTATACATATTAAACCATTACAATGTGTCGCTGTCCATTTTTCCAGTTTCAACATCACACAGATTTATTTCAGGGCAGGTGCCCGTATATGGTTATACGAGTGATGAAAATGTAGGACCATTATCATAACAATTAACATTTACAAAAATCTGTCTTTTGAATGGTCAAAAGTCCTCATAATGGCACCTACCAGGAAACAAAAACCCATGAAAGGTATAATTTATTGATCCCTCATGAAGGAAATTCATTCTCAGCATTTGACCCATCCTTCAACCAGTCCTACGGGGCAACCTGTCAGGAGCAGTGAGCTACTGCCGTACAGCACTCGAGGATCCATCTCCATGATCTTGAGCTAGGTTTGGTCAGGGCTACCTTAGCTGGAGGATTTTACCTATTGTGGCCAAAAGTAGTGTGAGTGCTAGCCACACAGGCATCATATTATTTATACAGTATAAATAACATAACCATACATTTCACAACTAAAACAAAGAGGCTTTTTAATATTATGCTAATATGTTGGTGCCACTGTAAATCTGAACAGTGAATTGCTCATACTTGTAACTTTACATTGAAACATTTGTGTTCACAGACATGCATCACATTTTCCTACTCCAAACCAGCCATTAGCTTAGCGACTAGGGCTCTCAGTTACAATGGGCTGTGATGGTGCTCCACTCAGTCCCAACAGCCAGTGTAAGTATCTGCGCACAATATGTAGGCCATAGAGAGGTGGGGAAAGGGGGGTTTTCTCTCACAAGAACAGCTGACATTTTCACAAACCAGCAAACCAGGTAATTAGCTAGCAAATAACATAACCTCAGCTACAAGCATAAACATGGTAGTGTGCACAACAAGCTCATTAAGGAAAATGTACATCAACTATACGCATCCACATCTGCCGACTGCACCGCAACGTTCAAATGTATTTTTAATGCTGTATTGCGTTAAACTGGTAGATAATAGACGTTTTCAATCACTTTGTCACCGCCCAGGGTCACACCTTGGACCTCATCATGCAAAGGTGGAGGTGGAGGTGGTGCGAGCCTCAAACGTCATTACAAAGAGCTTACCCTGGTGTACCTACTGTCAACACTGCAGGTCACCCATTCAAGATGATGTGGGGATATAAATTAAAATGTTTAGGCTTAGCTTGAAGCAGATTACATAAAAATACTCAGAATTCTGTTGTGTTAGTTTTGAAAACAACTTTTGTTTGTTTGCTATGCTGTTTTGAAAATAAGAAAAACTTCACTACATGTTTTAGGACATTTCTGATGCATTGTTGGAAAATGTCTTCTGACTATTGTTACTGAATACAAAAAAAATGAGGTATTCTTTTTTGCCAATACTCACTCCTTCCCCTAAAATGTAAGTAATGTGGGTTACATGTGGTATCATGTTGCCACTTACAGTTCTTGTTGCATTTTTTGAGTCACTCTGAATAGATTAATGCCATAACCCATAAAGCACATGCTGATGCCTGACAACAGTCCTTATTTGTCTGAAATGTATTTTTTAGTGGCTGACATAGTGCAGCCGCCCCCTCCTCTTGGCCCAGCTCCATAAAGACATGAGTGATGTGAGCCAGGACGGACACACAAAGTGCCATTCAGTCACGCGTCACTCACAGGTACCAGAAGAAATGGAGGGAAAAATCCTCTACTTTCACCAATATACCGCTTATTTTTAAGAGTATCTTCTTAATGTATTTGTTAACCATGGTCTAAAAGGTTTGCTGACCATTTGCTATGAAAATTTATTGACATAGTAATGAGACTGTAAATCTCTGAAATGGTCATTATACACCAGGGAGGGGTGATGAATGGAGAAGGCTCTCCAGTCACTGACAAAATACTAGTGTTGTTACTTAACGCTCAGGAAGAAATTTGAAATAGTCTTTACAATCACTCCCCAGAATTAAGTAGTAATAAAGAATACATATTAACTATAAAACAGGTTATAAAATGGATTAACTCATGTTGATTTAGATGCACTTATAATTGGTAGAAGAAAAATTCTAATCTCTCATGTGGACAATTGAAGAAGCGGCTTGGTGGAGCAGCAAAATGTCTTCACTGCTACAACCATTTGTCCATTTGACAGATTTGAATTTTGGATCATACATGGACGACTGAGGGATTACACAGACATGCACTTATAATGCAATAATAGCTTAACATTTCAGCGTAGTTTCTATTACACCTCAAAACAAGTCACAGTAGTAACAAGCTAGTGCCCTTTCTGTTCTGTGTGTTGTTATATCAATATCCAAATAACTGTCTACGTAAAAATGTGATGATTTTTGTTCAAAATTTAATCCTTTTAGATAATTGTCTGAAAAGGCCTAGGACACACTGCACATGTATATCACTCTACAAAAGCATAAAAACAGCACGTTTAGGAAGCATATTTTTTTAGAATTTATTCATTTATTCATTCAAGTGTATGGGGAGGGCCACACTGCCTGCATTGGCGCACATATGGAGCAGCACGTCCTGCACGCATAGATTTAAAACAATTTTATCCAACTTTTTAAATATATTTTTACCACAAGCGTAGGGCACGTATCGCCATCAAAATACGTAAAAAACATGCATTTATCGTTGTATTTGTGCATTTACCAACATGTTCCTGGGGCAGTTATGTATCATCTGAAGGAGCTCAGGTTCAGAAAGACTGTTAATTTGTGCTTTGAAATTTCCTTTTGAAAACCTTGCGTTTGTCGTGGGCAGCCTGCACAGATAGTAAATACAAGCATATTCAGTTAGTTACTTTCACTATAGAATGCTCCCCTTCAAGTTTGGATGGCTTTCCCACGCGTATACGTCCTCCTTGGTTTAGGGCCTAAGCAGGTGAATGTGCCCAAAAACTGGGATCTATGATGTTTTACACAGAGACAGCATGCTAGACAGCCTTTGATGCACAAGTGTAATATTTCTTAATTCCAAAATTTGATATCACATTTCTGTTTTTTCTTATATAAGCAAATCCATGATTGATTCTGTGGAACAATGCTGTTTATACCAGTCTTCCTAGCTAACATTTATAATATGCAAATTGGAAAACAGCAGCATCAGGAAAGTTGTGGTGAGTGATTTTGACATTACATGACAGCTCCTCCTCTCAGCTCTAAATAAGACCCGAGCTGCAGCTGAGCTCTCTGTCCGCGGGTGAAAGGCTATCAATGCATGTTCTTTAAATTAGATCCTGATAAAGACACTTTGTCCGAAAAAATGAGATGGGTCCCTCCTGTGGCTCAGAGTCACAACCAGGAGCGATCAGTCACAAGTCCCTCCCATTAATACACTGCAGTAGAGCTATAATGATGAAATGTTTGCCCTTGAAATCTCTGTTAATAAGCAGCTATGCCATGACACTAGTGATTAGATCATCGAGCGCTGTCACGTCTCATACTGGGGACAGTGGCACCAGACAAAGGGAGCAGACAGCGCGTCTCAGGGTGTACACAAACGCACACATGTACACACAACACAACGGGTATTGTGCAATATTAGACAAACAAGTAATGTGCAAACTTTAGTGTGCAGAATGTTGTCATGGCAATTTCTTTTGTAGAGGTCAATATCAAAGCAATGGTTACCTCAGATATGTTAAGCGTACAGGCATGTATCTGCATGTGCTGAACCACAACTACACCAAAGGAGAACTGAGATTGTGAGACTAAAATTTGGTCTTCATTTTTTATGTAATAGTGTAGAAATCAAATCTATTTTATATTTATATGATTTAATTGTTCTCATAATCATAATTATTATGCATGATTTATTTACTTCTTATATATTCATTTTGTCCACAGTTTTATCATGTTCTTTGTTTTAAGACCAGCTAGATAAAGGTAACAAAAATACATTGCATTTAGTTTCTTAAACATAATCAAAATTTATAGAGACTGAGATTGTATCATTATAATTAAGGCAAACCTTTTATGCTTTTAACCATGTTATCATCGTTTCCCCTCAATATTTACTCACCTGAAGTTGTATTTGGAGTGGTTTGTGCATGTTTGAGCAATCTTTAATCGCTTATTTTCTCTAATTTTATTCTCTTAATCGTTGATACGTGCAGGATTCAGCAGTGCTGCGTAGTCATTTTCGCAAAAATTAGATCGCTGCAGATCACACTAGCTGCTCGCTAGTGTTGTTGTGATGACGTTTACGGCGACCTCAGCTCCCACTGGGTCAGCGGACTTGTTTCTTTTATTAAATGGTTTTAGATGAATATTGTGATTTAAAATGTCCAAATTATAACATAATGATGCATGGGTGTCATAGATTATAGCTATATAACAAATACAAGAACAATAGGTCGTCTTTAATGATCTGCTTGGGTGTTTTTAATCGAGAAGTCCACAGCCAGTCCTCAGCCGATAAAAGCATGTGGATTGATGCAGGGTTCAGACTATGGAGGTATTAAATATTGACTATGTTTTTGTTTTAAATGGCAATTATTAAACGTCTGTATGGTTTATGTTGAGGAAATTAATACTGAATGCCATTTTTATTTGTTTATGATGAAGCAACATAAAACTGAATTGTGATTAGGGCACAGACTTAAGCAATGACAATAAATTGGCGATATATTGTGGCAGCCCACTCCACAGATGCACATCCCTGTTCAATGAGAGGCCTGGGTTAATCTGGCCAGCAGGTTCTTGGCTTGGATCTGAGGGCTCCGCTAAAACCCCATGTATGCTGACAGTGATACAGGATTTCCCCAGACGTAGGTATAGGACACACAAACAAAGAGCTGCTTTTTAGACTAGCCACCCGGGGCAAAGATAGCATTGATCTTGCGACATAGATGAGATTTCTGAAGCACACTTTAACAAATTAGCATAGATGTGTTCCCCACGAGACACAGGGACAATGGAAATAGATGATCCAGGCATCTGACACACCATCCCCCCGAAGCTGCACTCTGCTGGGCAACTAAGTGTGACATAACCTGGCAAAAGACTGATTGATATGTAGCAGGCTGCTCCAGTTCTACCATCATTGGGTTCAGACAATCACTGCAGCGCCAAATCATTTTTCATATACAGAGATATGAATCTGGGAAAATGTAACACTTTTTTTTTTTTTTTTTTTGATGAAAGAAAAATGTTCGTACTAAATTTCTGTTGGCTGGAAGATTATAACAATATTGTGAGTTAAACTTTATCTGAGCCATGAAGTGCATAGGTGCATAAACACACAGTAGATCAAATACAATGCACAAAAAAGTTATAGTTAAAATTTTTTTAACAAGATTATTCAAAATGTAAAATATTATACACAAATGTAATTGTTTATTTTAAAAAAAAGTCAGCAAACCTCAAACATGCACAACAGAAACCCCACACTATTGGATCAAATGATGATAAGCACATTTTTATTACACCAATGAGACACACTGTTGTTAGTTACCTCTAAATATCATAAGAAATCAGTTTGCAACACTGGGTTTAATGGCATCACGCTAGAGGATCTCGAAACATCTGTTGTTATGTGATGGACAAATAATAAAAATATATGGATTATTGCTATTGCCATTCACAAATCAGTGGCATCTACATAAATCTGCTGCTGCGTATCATTGTGCAGGAGAGAAGCCGTAGCCACATACCTGTGTCCCCTTGACCCAAAGTCTTATTACAACAATGCAATTTCCAGAGGCTGCCCACTGTTGCAGCTCACCTCACCTCTCTCCTGGCAGATATTACCACAGAAAGATGAATGCTTTTTTTGCCTGGGAGTGTAATACGAACAATGAAAGGGAAAGATTCATACAGCGATCAGCCACTAAGATTCTGCAAGACCTCTGCAGCCCTGTCAGAAGTCTCCGGTAACACATCTGATGTAAGTTCAATCAAAAATGTTTCAGCCAGCCAAAATGTGTTCAGTGTTTTTGGGGTTTTTTTTGAGTCTTTTTTCTTATAGCTTTGGGTCTGCTGAGTGCGGTACATTGTGTCAAGATAACATAGATAAAGTATCTTATAGGCTGACAGATAAGATGAATTCTTGACCTTCGCTGTGTCAGTGGTGTTTTAGGAGAAGAGGGCCACTTGAAAAAGCATTTATTTAAAACAGACTGAGTAAAAATGTATACTGTAGCATATAGGTTACATGGCTTGACTTATAAAGACCTACTAACGCTTCTTTTGTAGAGGCAGACATGACTGATACACACATATACACAACGCACATGTACAACTGTTGTGCAGAAAGAGATTTTTAGCAAGCTGTATTATGGAAAGCAAAAACATATTAATAAGAAGAGATACACTAGCACTCAGTTACAAAAATTACAATGCCTCTGACCAAACTAGGTCTCTAAACTAGAAGTTCAGTTTTTATGTCCCACAATAGTGAAACAAACAACTTCAGTGATTTGCCTCATTTTGTGGTCATCCCTATCTAGCAAGAGTGCAAAAGAGTCATATCTCTGGTCCACTACTTACCGTTGAATATCTCCTCAAAAAACACAATATTACAACAAAACGTATCAAATTAACAGACAAACCAACACCACTGAAATACCACTAAAGGCTTAAATAAATGCTTTCAAAACTAGAACTAAATAGGAGATACA